>JAMRYI010000836.1:0-67892 GCA_029231635.1 Ditylenchus weischeri | reverse complement strand
TGTATACTACACTTGAGTGGGGGGTGTATACTACACTTGAGTGAATTGTATACTACACTTGAGTGGGGGTGTATGCTACATTTTGCTTCACAAAACGTCTCGAAAAATGCAACTTTTCGCATTTTTCATGCAAGAAAATTATTCCCCTCATTTTTTCCTTATATTTGACGTAAATTCTGGACTTTCGTCTGACCCGTACTCAAATTTTTATAGGAAAGATTGTAAATCTGATATTTATGACCTACTTCTACTTTTCAATTTCACGTCGAATGGGCTAATAACAAAAAATTTGCATAAAAATTGAAAAATGGAAGGTGTCCAAATCCCAAGGAAAATAGCCTTTTTCTAATGTTTGCGCAACAAAATGAACGGGTCATCCACTGCACACTAAGCTTTTTTTTGAGTTGAGACGAGGAAAATTAGTTGTGAGTCGTTAAATCGAGAGTCTTTTTCCTAGCAGGAACCGGAAAAATGTGTCGTGAAATCCAGTTTGTCGTTAAATAGAGGGTCGTTGTATAGAGGGTCAGTTTCTATCTTATTTGACTAAGACCAACCAAATCGTTTTAAAAGTGTCGTTAAATCGAGAGTCGACTGTGTAAGCATCGCCTAAGTCACAGGTTCGACAACTACTGGCTGCACACCTTCTTTTTTCTCCTTTTATTTACAAGTCTGGTATCAAAATGATCCTGACACTCTTGGCTATTCAATAAGATCATCAGCGCAGGCTTTCACACCTACGTTTTGGGGTTTTCTTTGACTGGCTTCCCTTGAAATTTTCTGACTTTTTTCTACAAGTCACACGTTTCATATACTGAAATGTAGCCAAGATTCTGGGCTCTCATTTGAGCTATCGTACAGAGAAAAAACAAACCCGAGTCATAGTTAAAATTCGAAAAACATCCAATAATGCCCAATTCCATGCTATCTTACCCAGGGCTGTCCCAGAATTCTTCAGTGTTATTTTTGGAATTGACGTTTTTGCAATTTTAATTTACATGATCATTTACAACCTTATGCTCAAAATGTAGCTCTGCTTCTTGTCGTCATTTTCAGTATGTGATTGTAAATGATCATGTAAATTGAAAAAAAAACGTCAGTTCCAAAATAATCTCGAAATCCTACCCATCAAAGGTACTTTTTCATCCTTGGTCAAACCTTCGCAAGTTACCTGTTTTTCTGAAGTTATTTTGCTGTGGAAATGTTTTGATTCCCCATGAAATTTTGATTCTAAAAAGTGAGTAAACGCGTTGAAAAGTACCAGAAATATCTGAAGATGAGTCGATCACTTTGGTGATTGGATATACACTGATAGGTTGAAGTAAGAAAGTCAACTGTTTTGGTCCACACAATTCATATCCAGGTAGAAGTGCAGAATCTGGATTTCTACCTGGGAAAATTTTAACTTTCAACTTTTAAAATTTTGGGATTTCAATATTTCAAGGAACTCACACTATTCTCGGCGGATTTTATTCAAAGGAGTTGTAATTTGTGAAGAGGTGAGCTGCAATCAAAAGAATACGGTATACTGAAACATCACACATTACTGATATCTTTCATATTTAAGGGCATTTTATATAAAATCAAAACCAAAAAATTGCTTAATGGGATTAACAAAAACAACGGGAAAGTGCTTTTTAATCCTGCAAATTATGAAATTTTCTTAAAGCATTTATCTTTGAACAGTAGCAACAAACACGTTTTCGATGCTCATTATTTTTCTATCGTCGTATCATCCGTGACGTATGACATCATTTTGTGATCCTGCAGTATGATTGAGGCACTTTTTCGGACATCAACAGGCATCAACAACACGGATAAAAATTAGTATGACTAGTTGAATTGAAGAAGTAACAAGTACAACATCAGGAGAAATTGTTCGACTGACTTACGCAATTTTATATTTAATGGGAAGCAGGGCTGGGCGCGGGCAGGCTGAACCGGGCCGGCCTGGCTCGGCGCGGGCCGATACCCTCCAGGCTGGACCGGGCCTAAAACTTCAGGCCCGCGGCCCGGTATATCTGATGTACCCAAAAAGTTCCAAATTTTCGAAATTTTTGTATTTTCTAAAAATATACGATTTTTGAACCACTCGTTAATAGGTATTACCATTAAAACTTTGTGGAAGTATTTTGAACACGACCACCTATACACATAGGTACTGTGAATTGGACACATTGGTAGTACTTTTTTGATACATAGGTACTACGACCTGAGTACTACCACCTTTGTTACAGAATCTGAGTATCGTCACCGAATAACCAAGTGGTCTGATTTGGATACATGGGTACCACAGCCTGCATACCTGGGTACTATTACCTACAGATACCACCACCCAGTTAACAACGACCATAAAACGCGCAATTGATGTGAATATACAAAAAGTATTAACTAAAATCTGAAATAAAAGATAATACTAAGACTTTTTTTGAGAAAATTTTTTTCGTGAATCAGTACTTGAGAAATTTCCGGACTTTTCGGGCTGGGCAGGGAAAAGCTCAGCCCTTGCACAGCCCTGATGGGAAGTACAGGACGCGGCGGAAAAAGTTATATTTCGGCCATAACTTTTTGAATTTCATTGTTTCAGTCAGATTTTTTTTATTTAAAAAAGGAATAAAAAAGGAACATCAACTCCTACGAATGCCGACTCAGATTGTGCATTGAAGTCCGCAGCGTCGAACAAGAACGCGGAAACACTGGGTAAAATGAAAATTTAAACTTTGTTATGATTTTGTTTGAAATTTTTTTGTTAAATTGTTGTCGCATTATAGAATAAAGTTTCGTTACGTAGGTTTAGTATTAAACAAATTTTAGCCAGTGAGATGAGAAACAATTAAAGTGCTAACTTTTTCAATTTAATCCACAAAAGTAGGCCGAAGCCATGTTTTTAAATTATGATGAGTCGGATAATTAAAGAGTTTACGGTACGTTTTGTTTCAAAAGAGTTTGCCACTTTTTCAACAAGGCTCTTTACAAATGCTTTGGAAAAATGTGGCTATTGCCTTTCAGCCACGTTCTAGGTACCACCAGTACAGGTAAAAGGAACCCAGGTGACCCAATTAATGCGATAGTACCTCGGTGCTCCGATCCCGATTTTTATCAAGGTGGTGATACACACGTATCCAGGCGTCCTGATTAAGATAGTGGATATATAAGTTTACAAGACAATAAGACCTGGAAGCTCATACTAAATGAGCTCATACTGATTTGGTTAGCCAAAAAGCTAAAAATGCCATGAAAAATTTTGTGGTATATAAATCACTCCCGTAGCATAGTTTATCATTTTAGTGGCATACTCTAAACTTTATCATAGGTTTTCGTGGCAACTCATTTTTCGGGACAAAAGTTTTTCTGAAGTCTTCTTTGTGGCATATTTCAGCTTTTTCGTATATTAAATAATAAAATGCTTAAATAGGGCAATTTTGGCATTTTTCTTTATTCAAAGTCATTGATTCAAAAGAGGGTGACACGATAAAAAATAATTGAGATGCTAGATAAATAGAAGAAACACAACAACAAAAACAGTGATGAAATTACTTCGTCCGGCATGAAACCATCAAATCAACCAACAAATTTCTTATTCAGCAGTGGAGAGTGGATTTTTCAGGACTAAAAAGTTTTAATAAAATGACATTAAACATTAAAAGACTATTACCAAGAATGACCGAGTCACCGCGTAGAAACATTTTTGAAATGAAGCGATCCTTGGCCACCGACTTAGCCTTCTTTTGCCTTTGCCTAAACGAACACAAAAAGTAGTCGGTAGAACTAAATCGAAAAAGTTTGAAACATACCACTCTTGGGGATCTCTGTCCACATTTCCTTGACATCTTCCAACACCATGTTGCAATGCCTAAAGTTTGGCAGAGTTACTATTGAGATAATTAGTATTGATAATTGTTGCAACCTGTCGAAAGCCTTGATTCTTCCCAAAAGTTTTGTTGTTTTACAATTGATGAGCACCTGAGAGTTGTTTTTCACGGATTGAGTCAACACCGAAAGCGGCCCTGAAAATTGGTTTCATTTTAACAATATACATTATGAGTTCAAGAACTTTTGACGGTTGAAAAAATGGCTACCGTATTTCCTGTGATTAGCGCCAAACCGCACTAAAGGCACTAATCAGAGGAAATATGGTATATTGTGGATGTTAAATTTGGACATGCGATTCTTTTTTATCTATTTATACATTTTATTTTTTAAATAAAATTGTAAAATTTAAAATAAAAGATTTCGGATGTTAAAAATCACAAATACTTTTAAAAAGTACATAAAAAGCCATAATATTAGTTAAAAACTAGAGATAAAACGGGACGGGAGCCAGTACGGGATCCCGTCTCGTTGATCAAAATGGCCGGAAATCCGTTGTGGAATCCCGCCAGGTCTATTTCCAAAATTTCGGTCCCGGTTTTTTTCTTAATCTTAAACCTGGATTCACGGTTAACAAAATCAGTAATGATTACACTTCTACTACAGTAACGGACAAAAGTCTTGCAACAAGTTTATTTTATGATTATCAATTATAAAAACTTCAAAACAGATCTAGTTTTTAATCTAATTTGTAAGTCTGGTTTCTATACAATTTCAGGTCAAACTTTTTTTGAATTATGCTAAAAAAGTTATGACTATCAACATAAAAGTGTCGATTTTAGTCAAAATCAAAGTAAATGCAAGAAAAATGGTTGTTTGGCCGCATATTTAATAGCTTTTCTTAATTTTTAATATCCAAATTTACCATGTAATGAATTATTCGAAAGTCTTTATTCCACGGGATGACATAAATGACCGTAAGCTTTAAACACAGAGCTGAGAACGGACAGTTGCGCTGAAAGAATCAAAACCCTTTTGTTTTCAGCCATTTTTGTCTGGTCTAATTTCAACTGTCCGTTCCTCAGCTCTGTGATTTTCTAAAAACACGGTCGACATGTCATCCCGTGAAGAAATTAAAGACATGTCATCCCATGAAGAAGAGATTAAACAATAGATCTTTTTTGCAGTTTTTTATAATTGATAATCATAAAATAAACTTGTTGTAAGACTTTTGTCCACCAAAAAAATGTGTGCTCTGTTCTTAAAAACAAATTTTCGGTTACAAAGCCAATTTTTAACTCTTTTTCCTGCCGGAAAAATCCCGTTTAGAAATACCGTTGGGTGGCGTCTTACTGTCTCTATTAAAAACACAATTTAATGGTTAGGGACTTGGACAATTCGCAAACCACAAGGAGGACCACGACAAATAGTGTTTTTCACATTGTATACCAAAAAATGTATGCCCGATAAATCGATTTGAGGTACCTCATGTTGAAATTCGACTTTTAGTTCGATTTCTATTGGACTTTTAAATAACTAGGATAGATATTTTGACAGCCATAGTATCATGAAATTTTCTTCCCAGAAACACTAGTGGCTGTCCGAAATTTTCAGGCCACCCTGTATACATGCTTACCGTAATTATTCTAATAGAAACCCCGGGGTTACTATTTTTCAACCTCCTAAAAATCTTGAAATTGTCAATCGAAAATGGCCTTAACTCTGAAATCCTAGTCAAAATAGGAGGGTGGGTGATAGGGGGCTTCTATTAGAGTTTTTACGGTATTTAGGTTTCGTTAGCAACCTACCGATGTTGAACTCCTCCTGCTCTTTCTTCTCCAGCTCTTCCTGGGTCATTTCACTGCGAGGCTTGCTAAAAAAACAATTTTTTTAATGAAACTGTTTTTGATCATTTTTATCTACAGGGTCGTCCAAAAAAATTCGGAATATTTTAAAAAATTTCAATCATGAAATTTTCTTCATTTCCAACTTATTCTCATTTTTTTCATGCACATATTTCGTGTTTCGTAAAGAACAACTCCCAGGTAGCCTAACTACTGTGATCGATTTTCCTGGGGAAATCGATGGGGCAAGGAGCTGCGTACGCAAATTTTTCAAAATTTTCCGAATCTTTTTGAGCCACCGGCACGGGGAGAATTCCGCGGGAGACAATTCCGCGAGAGACAGTTCCGCGACGGATAATTCCGCGACAGATAATTCCGCGACGGAGAATCCCGCGGAATTTCACTTTTGACGTCCCTGCTATGCAAAAACCAAATTCTGACACCAGATTCGTGTTCATAATGGTCGATTGCATGCCCAGGTGTTTTTAAATCTAAAACTCGTGGTCAAATTTGAAATATCAATTTATATTCAAATATATTTTTGTCCCGAGAGGAATTTGAAAATATACAATAAGTTAAATTTTGACAAAGGTGAATATGGAATCGACCATGCTGAACACGAATCCAGTGTCAGAATTTGGTTTTTGCATAGCAGGGACGTCAAAAATTGAAATTCTGCGGAATTCTCCGTCGCGGAATTGCCTCCCGCGGAATTGTCGCCGTGCCGAGCCACCCTGTAAATTTCTAATAAAAATAGCATAATTGAGGTGTCAAAAATAGGCTTGGCATTTTGGGTTCCTGCGATAATCCTTTGCAAAGTTTGCTACATTTCTAAAAACTTTTTTAACTTTATAATTTTTTGCCAAAATTTATGTAAACTTTAAAAAAAAATTTTTGGGATTTACTGTGGGCCATCGGGAAATAGGATAGGGATATTTAAAAAATTTCGGGATTCTCAAAACGGGAATCCCATGGGATTCTTATCTCGTTGCCAAGCCTATCAGAAAGCTAATATTAAGCTGAGATTTGCAAAGAAATACAAAATACTTACGCAGAAGTCATTTTGAAGATGTAGTAGTTCAATAAAATCTGCAATTGAGCAAGTTATGAAATTGAAAATAATGCAAATTGAAAGCACACTGCGCGCAAATCAAATCTACAGTATATTCATATAAGATAAAACAGTTCCAGTCAAGACAAAAATTGTTTATTGTGTGTGTGTTGTGTAGGGCTGTATAATAGGTGCGCCTCTAGGTTACCAATTCACATTTCGCCAACGTCTTCTTTTTACCAACGTCGTCTTTTTACCGCTATCTTCTTTTCACCAACGATTCTTTCTACCAATGGTATCTTTTTACCATTATCTTCTTTTTACCAGGAACTCTTTCTGCTAATAGATTTTTTGGCACTGTTGACCTATTCGGGTTATTTTCTTGGTCCCTTTGTTTTTTTTTGAAAACTTTGATGTGAAATATTTCCAAAATGTCTCCAGGGTTAGGCTCAGGCTCAATTTGTGTTCACAAATTTCACATCAAAATTTTCAAAAAAACAAAGGGGGGACCAAAGGGAAAATGGCCCGGATAGGTCAATAGGCTGATTTTTATCGATACTATTAGTTTATCTATACATGATACTATTCACAGTGGACTACAGAGCCTATCGGCGCCTCTATAGTATTTCGAAATTTCAATGAGGGGCTATGACTTCATTCATAAAAATAGGTATATCCCCTATTAGAACTCATTTTTTTCGCCTGTTCTTTTTTAAACGAAAGCTGACATTCTGGGAACACGATGGTATTAGCGACAAAAGTGATTTCGCTATCTACGACCCGTTCTGGCCTTCGAAGTAAAAAAGCGTTACCCATCCACCCACCCACACATGCCAAATACTATATAAGATACAATTTTTTATTAGCTAAAATATAAAAAACTAGTGTGGTTTTATTGCAACAACTATCCCTTGTGAGTATTCCTCTGGAGTCATAGTTCTAGCTAAAACTCTTGGGAAGCGCAATACTTGTTCCTTGATTCTCTCATCGCGTTCTATTGCGTGTGCATGCCGCCTTCTACCTCCTTTATTGGTCAACCAGTCATAATAATCATTGTCAAAGTCAGAAGAGTAGGAAAGTCGTAGCTTCACATAGGAGGATGTGTGACACCATTAACAAGTCTTTTTAGACGGCTGTTATTGGCCTCGTTAAAGTTGTTTGATCTTGGGCGACCGTTAAGGACACGGTCATACACATTCCACAGTTGATGTGCAAACATAGGTTCAGTGCCGTGACCACCAATACAAGTGTTGTAAAACCAATTAACCAATTTGTAGAGTAAATATTCTTCTTTAAAATCGTATATAGTATAATAATTTATTCATAAAACTGATGAAGAAAAATTAAACCAGAAACGATGAGGATAAAAAAATGTTTAAAGCAATAAGCAACATAAACGGCCGGCCGTTATATTGGGAAAATACGGTATACAGTGAAAATGAACTAAACTCTTGGGCAAAATTATAATAGCGGTAAAAATACATTAGCAGAAAGAGTTCTTGGTAAAAAGAATCTCTTGGTAAAAAGAAGATAATGGTAAAAAGATACCATTGGTGAAAAGAGTCACTGGTAAAAATAAGATGTTGGTAAAAAGAAGACGTTGGCGCGCCGTATAATAATAGGCCTCGTACACAATGGTGGACTGTAAATTCAACAACCCTCACTCGGAAATAGCCATAACTTTTTTTTAACTCCTCAAAAAAATTATTTTGGTGCCATCTTGTAGCTGAGACTCAGGGCTACCGAATCGGCTATTGGTCGAGTTGGTATTGATTTAAAAATGTTGAAAAAGAATCAACAATCCGCACTCCGAGCGAGTGCGGATTGTGAGTGAGGATTGTTGAAGTTTTTTCAGCATTTTTCAATTCACAACAACTTGATCAATAGCCTATCTGGTAGCCCTGAATCTCAGCCTCTTCTTGAATACCTGAAGAAAAAAAACATTTCGCTAAAAAAGCACATTTTGACCATTTATGAGAGAAAAAGTCAGGGGAGGGGGCGCTAATCTTATATAGTATTTGGCATGTGTGGGTGGGTAGGTGTGTGGGTAACGCTTTTTTACATCGAAGGCCAGAACGGGTCGTAGATAGCGAAATCACTTTTGTCGCTAATACCATCGTGTTCCCCAGAATGTCAGCTTTCGTTTTAAAAAGAGAACAGGCGAAAAATGAGTTCTAACAGGATATACCTATTTTTATGAATGAAGTCATAGCCCCTCATTGAAATTTCGAAATACTATAGAGGCGCCCATAGGCGCCTGTGGTCCCTAGTTAAAATATATAAAAATAAAAACCAAGAAACATTGAAGTACTTTTTTAACGAAAAAAAGCAAAAATTGTTCAAAGTTAAGGACAAAATGGCTAAATTTAAAGATTCTCCCCTAGAATTTTTTGAAATTTGGACCGCTCCAATCAAATCTTGGATACAATTCTCTAATTTCTATAATAATTTTTGGACAAGTATTAAGTGCGCTTTGTTTTGGCTAATAAGTGCCTTGTTTTATTGAAAAGTGCCTTGATTTGTTGAAATGTGCCCTGTTTTGTCCAAATATGCCCTGAGGTGACTACATACAGGTGGAGTGTCCAAGCGGCATGTCCAAAATTTTTGATTGGCGGAGGACAGCTCTCTTTCGTCTCGCATTGTACTCTTTTGAGTTATTTCGAACGACACGAAAGAGTACAGTTCTATATGAAAGAGAACTGTCCTCCGCCAATTCAAATTTTGCATGTGCTGCTGCCCTTATGATTTATGCACAACAGAACATAATGCAAACAAAAAAAATGTTCGGAAACGTTTCGAAACCTTATTGACAAAATCTATGTGGTTCGAAATTGCCATGATTAAGAAGCGACATGGTTCTTTAAGTAATACAGTCGCCTCTCGATTTAGTGTAGGCTCGTGGGGACTGGTAAAATATTAGAGGTGGCTGCGATGCGATATATCGCAGCGCAATATAATTGGCAGGACCACGATTCTTCAGCAGAATAGATTTGTCGCACGCATTGCATTTCGCTTTAGTTGCAGACAGCTTCGTGAAAAAAAATCCATTCGCATCTTCTCCCTCGAGCGCAATTTTCCAGATGAGACTCATTCTGAAAACAAATTGTATAAAAAGGCACAACGAAAACTGCAAGAAAATACGAAAAAATGACAGAGGAATCAATGAAAACGAACAAAATTTTTCGAAAAATTGAATAAGATATTTTTGAAAAATGCGATGTGATATTTTTATTGATCAGAAGTTCAAAAAAGACATTATTTTTGTGTTCTGGTCAATAAAAAATTGAGTTTTGGGCATTTTGAAATTTCGACCATTTGGATGTTTTACCACGTTTTGGTCACTGTGGCTGGGCAAAAAGAGCCTTTAAATGCATTTTTGATCAAGAGTCTTGCTCGGAATTATGTCTAGTGTGCGCATCTCACCTCAGTACTAAGCCCCTACGCCCCCGAAGGGGCGCAGGGGCTTGGGGTTGAGATGCGCACACCCACATACCTTAGACGCAAATCACTCGAAAGTGACTCTGGATGCATAAAAAATGTATGCATACCAGAGTTTCTTTATGCGGTAGGCCCCAGTCAACAAAACTATGTTCAAATTCCATCTTTTTGGGGTCAAGGTACCCTCAACATCTGATTTACTAAGTTATAATGAACACAAATCAACTAAAAATACCAAAATTCAAGATATAAAAAATCGACTTTTTGTAGAAAAAAGTAGGTGAACACACCTTTTTTATCGTGTTCAACGTGTAGGAAATGCTTAAAAATGGTTAAAATGGTGTTTTGAAAAAGTTCAAAAATTTCATTTGTGGGGGGTGGCGGAGCTATACTCCGGTAGCGCCAAAATTTTCAACAGGGGGGACCAAGGCAACGCGGTGCGAACTTTTGAGACAACCTAATACTATACAGCTATTAATTTCGTTTGACCCACAACTACCTGCCATCTTCACTGGTGCATTGATGCCCAATAATAGCATAGATCTCAGTTTTTTGACAGACTTTATATTTGTAAATAAATTTTATGCAGTAAAGACGAATAATATTTATTAAAAAAGTGAATTTTCATATTTATATGATAAAAAGTAAGGTTTATTGACCTTTGACCAAAAAATTGACAATGGTTTTGGCATCCGTAAAATCCTCGTCCTTGTTCAAATAACGATTATTAGAGTTAAGCTGAAGTAGGGTAGGGATGCAGCCCACCTTCAATCGCTCATCAGTTTTGAAGGGATTACTTGGATTTTTCCAACTGAAAGATATAAATGGTTCTAAAGAATAAAGAGGGAGTAAAAACGGCTACTTTACTGTAAAATTCATATTAATCACCCATAGAGAATTTTTCAACAAATTTAAATCGAAAAAAGACAGAATAGGCATAATTATTTTAATCTCCCCAAAAAGGTTATATCGTACAGAATATCAAATCCAGACAGAAATCCCCCATCTTAAAAAGGGGCCAGGTAGGTTGGAAAATTCAACATCGGAGGCGCAGTGGATAAGTGTTTGTGTTTTATGGCTCAAAATGGGTCGCAGATTCGACTCCATGTGGTGGCATGCCAGTTATTTTGGCTTTCAAGCGCTTGTTTGACCAATTTATCGTGGTAGTTCGACTTTATTAGCGCCAGATTCGAAATCAGCGACCCCACTTAACCCTAGACATTGGTTAAAAAAGCCAAAATAACTAGCGTGCCACGACGTCAGGTCGAACCTACGACCTATTTTGTGCCATGAAAGGTGCGTAGGCTTTTGTCCACTTTTGTTCCAAATGGGAAAAAAGTGGACAACGCCTAACGCAGGATATCGAAACTAGGGCTGCAGACGAGACGAGACCGTCTCGTCTCGAAATTTTTTTCAAAGTCTCGGTCTTGGCCTCGAAATGATTGAAGTCTCGAGTTCCCGCAATATAAATGCGACTTAAAAGATTAGCCTTATTTTCTCTAACTTAAAAAAACCCTTCCATCCTCAGTATAGTTTCCTGCTCTTCAGGCCTTTAACTCAACTAGCGTAATTCTCTTGATGATGATGAGCAATGTGTGGAAGATCAAACTTTACAAGAAGCTGTCTCCTATTGAAGCCCAAAGTCCCCACGAGCCGCCGAAGATCATTGCGACCACGGATGCAAACACGAAGGGACTCATCAAGCATGCCAAGACCCACAAGAAGTATGCGGACAAGCTTCAAGAGATGGAGGATAAGCAGAACATGCCGACGGGCTCATTGGACCAATTTGTGATCGCCGATAATATATTCCGATATATATTCCGATAATATATCACCGATAATATATTTTGACTGAAAACTTTTTTTAGGTGAATTGACGTCACTCGATCGAAAGATCCTCCACTTCATTTCCTGCGCAAAATCTCTCCTTCGCCACTGTGGAACAGGATGCGTTTAAAGCTCTACTGCCAGCGGTGAATCGGGCTGCTCTGAAGTTGCGATGTGCAATGAGGTGATGCGGTTGCTCGAGAAGAAGTTCAACGTGGAGGATCAAAGGTTTGTGGAAGCCGCTCAAATTTTAATCCCCCTCACTTTTCAGAATTCACGGACTGGCGACGTATTTGGATCCTCGCTTCAAGAACCGCTTCTGCCACAATCGAAGGGAATTCTCTACGAAGGTGGCCGCATGGATTCAAGAGGAAGCAGCAAAGGTCGGGGAGGCAAGTGGGACTGAGGAACCTTCTGATGGTTAGTTTAGCCAATTTATTTTTCAGAATTAGCTGCATTTTTCAAACCAGCTGACAATTAAATTTTTTAGACCTCCGATCTCCTACCCCCAAGCACCACAAGGAGTCCACATTCTTTTCTCTTCACGTCGAGGCTTACGAAGATGCAAGAGACGAACTTCTTACCAGCAGTTCCGCCGAGATAGAGATGGTCGCCTATTCTTCTGAGAGGTGCATCAGCGTCAATGGAGATCCTCTGGAGTTTTGGAAGGTGGGGAACTCTTTCATATGAATGAAGACTCAGTGTCAATGTGGATATTTCAGATCAACGAGAAGCTTTATCCGCTTTTGGCAAGTCTGGTTCGCAAGTATCTCTCAGCTCCGGCGACAAGCGTGGCAAGTGAGCAGCTCTTCACCCTGGCTCGTGATGTCTACGACTACAAGCGTTCAAGTCTTGCTGGCGAGAAGGCGGAGAAGCTCATTTTCCTGAACAAAAGTCCACCGAATTTCTATTTCCAGTACTAATGAGATTGTTTGATACGCGTTGAATAAATATGCGTTCTTTTGATCAGATATGTCGAGTTATTATTTAGTTCCGTCCCGAATTATTTATGATACTTCCCAATTTCAAAAAATTCTGAGTACCCGCTGTTGTCAATAATGGTCTCGTCTCGGTGGATTCTTGAGTCTCGATAGATTTTTGCAAAAGTCTCAGTCTCGTCTTGACAAATTTTTTAACTTCACGGTCTCGGATTTGGTCTCGAAAATTTCAAATCTGCAGCCCTAATCGAAACGTACTTTAAAAAAAATTGTACTTTTTTGGGACCCGAAATCTTTTTTATTTTTGAAGTTTTACGTCAAAATTTTTTTTTCGGTGCTCAAAAATCAATAAGCATTGGATGAAATGGCATTTTTTGACGAAAAATGACCAAATTGTTTTTTTTTTGGCCAGATGTACTTTTTCAAATTTTTAGTTCGCAACCCTGGCCTAACGTAAGACGCAGTGTTTTCAAAAACCACAGCCACACCTCACACCCTTAAGTCACAGTCACACTCACAGTCACGCTAAAATCACAGTCACACTTGATGTGAGTGTGATTTTAGTGTGACTGTGACTTGAAGAGTGACTGTGACTTAAGAGTGACTGCGAGTGTGATGTGAGGTGAGTGTGACTGTGGCTTTTGAAAACACTGATAAGGCGTTTGCCACTTTCGTCACATTTTTGAATTCGCGCCTTTTTAAATTTCAATTTTCTTTGCTGTTTGTTACACATGTTAGAGTGAAAGGTGCGCTTGCCTACCCTGCGCATAAGGCTTCGCCTACGTAAAAAAAGAAGATGTCTTCCCTAATCACTCATAATCATCCTTAACTATGCTGCATACAGTTTAGGGTTCGCGGCTTGGACACAAGTATACCATGGGTACGCACTGTGAAACGATTGGTGAAACGATATTTTTGCCTCATTTAATCGTGTTTCTCATGCAGTTTTGAGTATGATAGCATAATTCGTTTTAATTTTTTGAGCCACCCAAGTTGATATCCACCTGACCCGGTGGTACCTAACCCAGGTTTTGACGTTTAGATGAGTAAAATCAACATAGTATTATCAAACCAGATTCACCACATAATTTCAAATCAGAAAAAGTGCTTTGTTTTGAATTTTAGCTGGATTTTTTCTATCCACGTTGATATCCACCTATCTGAAGGTACCCACCTTATATTTCGGGATTGAAATGGGTAAAATAGAAGTTTTTGTCCTATTGAACCCAATTCTTTAAATGATAGAATTTTTAATTTTGAATCAATTCGTACGATTCCCTTGTCAGTAGTAATCTAGGCAAAAAAAGACTGATGCGGTGCCCACAATGAGGTGAGAGGTCTGAGGTTTTTGAAGGGCCGTAACTCAATCAGTTTTTGTCGTTTTACTGATCTGAACATTTTTTTTTACCAATTTTAAGGTTCACCACTGGAAATAAAATAAACTTTGGAATACAATAGCCTACTACAGCAGGGTTCGCATATGTCCTTATTTATAAGATTTGTCCTTATTTTCAGACTCCAAGTCTTATTATTTTTCAAACTTATACGTCAAAATTTTATTTCTCAGCTCCAAAGACTTAAAAAGCACTGGATAAAATAACATTTTCTGCTAAAATGCGCTAAAATATCCTTATTTTGAAAATTTTGAGATCCGAACCCTGTAAAACTCGCTATAGTAGGTTATTTATTTCACCTTGTATCTTAACCCTACAACTCGCACCTTCATTTTGGGCGAACTTTCATCGTGTTGAGCCTAAAAATTGCTGAAAAGAGGATTTTGAGTCATCGCCATAAAAAAGTGAAATTCAAAAAGGCGCGAATTCAAAAATGGAACAAAAGTGGAAAAACGTAGCTTTCTAACTTCCAACTTCCTACATTCATTGTAGGAATGCTATAAGTTAATTTTTTGAAAGCCGTCAACATTTGACTATTTTTTTGATTGTTTACTTTAAAAAAGTGGACAAACGTAGACCCTAACGCCCCATTAAACACGAACGCTTATCCACTGCGCCACCGACGTTGAATTTTACAGCTTAAACGGCTTCCCGCCCTTAATATAGGCCCTTATAATAGGGTTCCCACAATGGTTGTCGGAAGTCAGATGTTGAAATCTTTGAGGTCTCTTAGCTCTGCGAGTTGTCATCTTTTTTTTTCGGTAAAGTAATTTTATTTCTTCTCAAAGTCTTTCATAATAAAAAAAAACTTTCCGGTCGTTGGACAAGAAAATATAAGTTTTAGTATCGAACTACCGATTTCCTACCACCGATATCCGACTTCCTATATTCATTGTGGGAATGCTATAAGTTAATTTGTTGAAAGCGGTAAACATTTGACAATTTTTTTGATTCAAGATATTATGTAGTTAAGATAGAAATAAATGTTAAAAAAAACTGACTAATCACGAAGTCCAACAGAACATGTTAAAAAGTCGATATGACTGGCGGCAACCAGACACTCATCTTCAAGTGCTTCATTGATTACAGGTTCAGCTTAGAAACTAAGGTTGTATTTGCGTGGTAAATCGGCAAAAAATAATTAAGAGATTTGAACCTCTAATCATATATTAAATTGAATAAGAAAAAAATATTATTTTTAAGTGGGAAAAGAGAAATTTACCAACATTTTAAAAACAAACCCTTGGCACAGTCAGGACACCAGCTTACACCAGTTTCTGTCAATTTAGAACCAGTGAAAAACACAAATTGTGGATGCTTGCTGCTTTTAACACTACTCAGTTCCTCGATCTTTTTCATAAGATTCTCATAACCATCAACTTCTATTATATCGACAACCATTTTACCTATCTAAACACATACACAATTTGGAAGTGTGCAACAAATTTCCCCTCTCAAATATCCGACCACTATAAAATACAGAAAACAGCCAAGAATAAACCAAAAAAAATTGCTTTAAAATTATTTATTCAACAAATCTAAGAGTCCCCACATTTTTCAACAGTCTCAATCTCTCCACAAAACATTGACGCAATCAGTCCTGTATCGTTGCGTGAAATTGCATTTGTTAACGTCAGCACTCATACCAGCACGGAACATCTCCCATCCAGCCTGTGCAATCATTGCCTAAAAGCGATAATTTGTTTGACACAGCTTATTAAGTACAGCTTACGCCATTATCTATACAAAAGCGTTCATCAGTAGCGAAAAGCTTCGCACCCCTCTCTTCAGCCATTTTGCCCATCATTTCTTGTAAACGTTTATTGCACCCAACTCCACCAACAATAAGAACTTCTTGAGAACCACTGTGAGCCATAGCACGCTCCGTGATCTCGACAAGCATAGCGAACACAGTTTCCTGAACAAATTTAAAAACCTTTAGTTCATGATTTAGACTAAAAGAATGCAAGGCGGTTACTTGTAGGGAAAAACACAAATCAGCTTCTGAATATTCTCCAGACGTCAAGAGCAAAGGCGCTTTCTGAGCTATGCATGTAAGGATGCCTGAATAGGAGACATCCATCCCTTTGACGACATAAGGGAGAGGATACAAATTCTTTCCATGCTTAGCCAGCTGCTCAATATTGTATCCGGGACTAGGCTCATTCGACAGCTGAAATTTCACAAAAAATTGTGCTTCATTGAGGCATAACTTGTTACCTTCAGAATTCGTGCGAAACGATCCAAGCAGTTGCCCACTGCAATGTCCAATGTTTCTCCAAAAATGCGATAGCAATGATTCAGATATGAGATCACCTAAAACTTAACAAAATGTGTAATTTCCAAAAGACAAAATAATTTTTTATAACAAACCTGAGTATTTCCGCCACTGACATACAAGATGACAGGATTCTGAGCACCCGTGATAAGCCGACCCATTTCAATATGCCCAACACAATGATTTACCTTAAATATATACAAAAAATCAGTAGATATCTGCATCAGGCCAAAAACTGACTGGTATGATAGGTACATTCCACATCTGAGCCAGAGTACGTGCAACTAAAGCTCCAACCTAAGATAGCAACATTTGTGAGGATAAAAGCAGAGAGTTAGTGTAAAACCTGTAGAGGAGCACCCATTCCAGGACCTTTAGTATAAGCAATTGCATCTATTTCTTCTCGTGGACTCTAAAAGCAGTCAAAAAGGAAAAATAAAAAGTTGAAGACCATACTTTGATACAGGCCTCATGCAGTGCCTGTTGAACCAATTTAACTACATGCTGACGATGATGAGAAGCTGCTTCAGATGGACGAAATCCTTCCCCTGGCGGTCCGTAATGAGTATGACGTGGATTGCTTAGCACTTGACCGTCCCTTATTATTCCAACACCTAAATTGCTAAATCTTCTTAGGTTTACTAATCAAAGCTCTCAAACCTATTTTATTCGCACTTCCCTCAATTCCCAAAACGCAGACCATAGATTGTGACTGTGTACAATCAAATAAAGCGCCGTTTCTGCAATAGTTCTTCACCTTTCTGAAGAAGAAAAAAATTGATAATGGAAGATTAGAAAAATATTGCAAAACCTTTATGTATTTCTCGACCACTGATTCAGGTTTGTCGATACTAGCGATGTAGCTTTGACGAATTCGGTCGCAGAAATAATCTCTGTCAGTCAATTTCAGCTGTTTTGAATATCTTATCAATCGGCGATACAAGTCGATAGCTCTAGCTCTCTGATTCATAAACTAAACCACATGACAAATTAAAAATCGCAGTCAATTTTTTATTATTATTCTGGAGCAGACGCAGAATTAAATTCACGGTGTGCCACAGAAAAATAATCATAGGGTATTGGGTAAAGAGTGTGAGGGATCCATGAGGTACTGCTAGTGGCGAACTAAAAATTGTTTTTATTGGCTATTTTGCATAAATTTTGGAAGATGGCAGAGTGAAGTACTTGAAAGGTTGGGTGAGCATTTAAAATTTTTACTTAAATAAAATTTAATTCCAAATCCAAAAACGCGCCAATTTAAATTTTATTTCTGAATAAGGGTGATTACGGGGCTCTAACCCCAAGCGGGTGGTTGAGAATCATAATTTTTCGCGACAGGAGACAAGGCAAATACCCGAGGTGTGATTCTGAGGACGAAACATAAGGATATATTGGTTTTCGGCATTAGCAGTATGGAAAAGCGCAAGTTTCAAAAATTTATGTTTTCGGCATTTCCCGTTTTCGGCAACTTCGCTTTTAGGGAGCTTTTTTGGGAATTTTCCGTTTTCGGCAAGATTGTGGTTAAGAAGGTGGTTTGATAGTGGTAAAATGCCGTTTTGTAGGGTAATTTTTGAGTTTTTGTAAAATAGAGTTTGGGTAAAATCAATTATTTCCCAATACTCAAAAAATACCCTACAAAACTGCATTTTACCACTATCAAACCATCTTCAGCATGCCCGAATTAGTCCAGAAAACAGGTTTTGGAACATGAAAAACGTAAAAAAAAATTCACACCAAGTGGACGACCATTTGGTTTGGTTAGTTCAGACTGAAAAATTTAAATTCTTGCAAAAATGCACGCATTTGAAAAGTGTGGACCAATTCGTGTGTGGACCAATTCGCTGTGGATCAATTTGCTTAACGCCCATCCAGGTGGATATCCACCTACCCGAGAGGTACCTACACCAGGTTTTGGAATAAGAGTAGGTAAAATCGCAGTTTTGGTCTTAAATAACCGTTTTCACTATAGGATTTTGGGTCAAAAGTAGTGTTATGTTTTGTAATGAGGATACACCTTTATTTTATTAATTACTTTTTTATAAATTTAAAATGGGCTATGCCGACTATAACACCACTTTTACGTAGTAGAGAATTAAATGAACCAAGAAAACACCCAAAAGGTCATGACCATCGGGGGTGGATCTGGACGATTGAGGGTGGACCTCGGCCATTGATGGAGGATCTGAACTGCAAAAGGTAGATCCAAACCATGAAGGGTGTATCTGTAGAATTGACGGAGAAGCAGGGCATTTGAAAGCATATCTGAGCAGCTACGGGTGGACTTGTGTCACTGCAGGTAGATAAGGACCGAAATAACAAAAAAAATATTTTTACTCCTTTCAAAGGCATCATGTTTGACGTGAGAACAGTCAGAAACACGAAAAAATTATGAAAATTAAAAATATTCTTGTCAAGACAAAAGTAGAGGATGAATTTACCGAGGATGAATTTACCGAGGATGAATTTACCGAGGATGAATTTACCGAGGATGAATTTACCGAGGATGAATTTACCGAGGATGAATTCACCGAGGATGAATTTACCGAGGATGAATTTACCGAGGATGAATTTACCGAGGATGAATTTACCGAGGATGAATTTACCGAGGATGAATTTACCGAGGATGAATTTACCGAGGATGAATTTACCGAGGATGAATTTACCGAGGATGAATTTACCGAGGATGAATTTACCTAGAGCCCGAAAATGTGCTTATTTTTCGTTTTTGAAATTGGTCTTTCTTTTTGGGCATAACGGAATTTTGCAGCAAATTTTTGTTTTACCTTTTTTCTTAAATTTTCTTTTCATCAATGTGATAGCACTATCGGGTAGCCCTACCATTCTATTTTCTAACTAGGTATAATTTATTGTACTATTTTCGCAAAAAAGTAAAAGTATGAACCCAATTATTTTTTACAAGGGACCACAGGAATCTCGCTATCTACGACCCGTTCTGGCCTTCGAAGTGAAAAAGCGTTACCCACCCACACATGCCAAATACTATATAAGATTTGCTTCATACTTTTATTTTTTTGTGCTACTTTTATAGAGATGTTGCAAAAAGTGATACCTCGTTAGAAACTAGAATCACAGGGCTGCCTGATGGTATTATTACTTTTTTAAAAAGTTGCGAAAATTCACTAGAAAAAAGATAAACATAATTTTGCTGCAAAATTACGAGAATTTGCTGCAAAATTACGAGTTTTTGATGCGAAATTCCGTTTTACCCTTTCTTTTTTCGCATTTGATAACAAATCAACCGGCGAGACTTGCTCAATAGGATAGAAAATAAATAAAATAAAATTAAAATTTTTTCTCATAACAACAAAATTGTTACTATTTCAACACATTGTTGACAGATTGTATTCTTTTTAGAAAAAATTTGATTCAGTTTAAATTAATGAACAAATTAGTTGAATGATCTTAGAGCAGTGTTTCCGAATCTCAAGGTCAAACTCAAGGTAAACCTTGAGTTTAGTAAACTCAACTAGAATTTGGGGATGCCGCGATGCGGCGCCGACCATCGCTGTCGCCGAGGACCTGCGTAGTACTTGCAAAGTTAAATAAATCACACATGCTGCCAACAGGATTTCAACTAGGGTTGTGGAATTGTCCGGACAGAAATAGACAAAAATGCGCAATCCATCTAGTATTTTTACTCAAGCAAAACATAACAATCCAATTGAAGTCAGCCATAAATACATCAAATTCTAGGGTTGTCGAATGCAAATATTTGCGCAAATATTTGCAAAGATTTATGAAATGTTTGCGCTGAACGAAAAAAATGCGAGCTCTCGAGCATGCGAATCTCTTCAAAAATCGAAAGCGGGATGAATTGGAAGGGTCGGAAGGATCGGAAGTGTCGGATATTTTACTAAATATTTGCGAAATATTTGGAAATATTTTAATATTTGCGCAAATATTCGCGCAAATATTTGCGCCATTTTAAATATTTGCAAATTTAAACAACCCTATCAAATTCATAAAACAATTAAGCTGTATTGTTTTATTTCCTTTGTTGTTGCGGTGGGAAATCGGACAGAAATGACAAGGGATTGACAGGTGGTAGTATATAGTTAACTGTGCAGTTAACCGTAGAGTTAATTGTACGGTTATCTGCAGTTAACTGTTTTTAACTTACCGAATTTCGGTGAGTTATACAGGCTGTGGTAAGTCATCGGTAATTAACCGTAGAAACTTACCGTCTCCTAACCCTAGTGAAAACGCATAAAAACGAGGTGTAAGATGGGCTTGGCCCACAGGGAGTTTCTGTACTCCTGTTTTTTCTTTCCATTTTTTTGCAAAGCTTTCCGCGTTTTTTCTGTCCGGAAAACTTTCTGTTTCACAACTCTAATTTGAACCTGTGACCATGCCTTGGTCTGAAAGGAAACTTTTCAGAATTTTGATATCTTTTTTTTAAAATGATATATAGCCATTTTTAAGCCGAAAATCACCTTGACTTCACCATCTTAAAAAAAAGATATCAAAATTCTGAAAAGTACGTTTTATTCAGCGCAAAATCTGGACTACAAAAAATCGAGAAAAACAGCCTTGAGTTTACTAAACTCAAGGTTTTACCTTGAGTATAACCTTGACCTTGAGTTTCGGAAACACTGCTCTAAGATCATTCAACTAATTTGTTCATTAATTTAAACTGAATCAATTTTTTTTAAAAAAGAATACAATTTGTCAACAATATGTTGAAATAACATCACAAACAATTTTTTTGGTCTGAGAAAAATTTTTTAGAGCTCTCCCAGACAAAAAATTGCTTCTGCTTTTGGCGCCTAGCTTTAAAATTTTTGCTCCTCCTCTTGCTTTTGGCTCGAAGCGGAGAATCTCGGAGCCAAGAGCGGAGAGTTGCCTAGCACTGGTCGTGTATCGTAGGATCTCAGCTTATAAAGAAACTGCAAGTTTCTTTATCCAATCGTCAGGCAGTCGTCCAAAACGGGTCGAACATGCATCTACCAAAATTTTATATGCCGAATAACTAGAAGAAAAATACAACTGTAAATACACAACAATCAAAAGAGTAGCAGTAAGTTGGCTTTTAATTCACATTTTTTGCAATTTCATTCAAATTGTTGTCAGTAGATGTGACTAGCACGAGGAGAGGCAATATGGGAGGAGCGAACCATTTGGTTGATGGATTTCAAGTCCTGAAAACTTCTGAATAATTACATTGTACACTTGTTTAAATTTTAACAACCTTTGATGGTGATCTGTTAAAGTTGTAGCGAGTGGGACGCCCGATCATGGCTGGAAACGAGGAGAGTGGAAGCACGTTGATCTGGTCGTTGACCAGGCGACGGGGCGACAAGGAATTGCAGTAGACTTTAGGCATGGGCAACAGCATCGCATTGTTCTGGAAATATTTTGTTGTTTTTGTAGAGTAAAATATATTTTGGTACAAAGTTAGAATCTAGATATACATATATTTTGATTCGAGTCAAATGTTTGATTTTTAAAAATTTTAGAATGATCAAGTAATTGAAATTGGTTGCCGGATTTCTGGGTAAAAATTGCATTTTTAATACACGAATTTTGGTTCTTTTTTTTTGTTTTCATGTAAAAATTTCCTTTTTAATAATGTTGTTTTATAAGTCTAGTACTGGGACCGGACCCGGACCCAAAGTTTGAGTTGGGTAGCCGAGTTTCGGATCATATATTTCTATCGCAATCCTGACTTAAACCCTGAAATTTTCTTATTGCGTAACGGACATTTACTCTAAAATCGAAATTTTTGTGTTCAGTACCCAGACTCGTAACCCAAAATCTGTCTGAGTCCAATTACTACTGAAAACAACCCGACAGCCCGTATTATGAGTAGTACTTACTTCCTTAGACTCAGAGTTGGTTGGATTGAACTGCTTGACAAAGTCCTCCACCTTCGCAACAAAAACTCTATTATAGTATTTGATTAAGTCGGCATAGTCTAGGTTGTGTGGTTCAGGAGTAGGTGGAGCTGAAGCCATATCTGGAGCTGGCAGAGCTGAGCTCGACCTCAATTTGTTGCCTCCAATACCCACCGAGCTGACTGAGTCACGAGAAGCACCATCGTCTGATAGATGCACTGTGGCTGGTGACCTATAAAAATTAAAAAATGAAGTTTAAATTGTACATAACCAGCTGGCTTACACAGATGGATCAATGAGAACTCGGCGATACACTCGACTAACAGCTTGGGGCTGATGCCTGGAAATGATTAAATTATTGGTTTACTTGCTAAAAAAGCGACCGCTTACCTGTAATGATACATAATATCGTGGAAAGAGGTCTCCAAGCCACACACCTTCGAAACAATGTACAGGCAGCACATCAAATTCTGATCCAAGTGACGTCCCACCATCAACAAAGTTTCTTTACGAAGCAAATGCTCAAGCTAAAAAATAACCCGTCAAAATTGTGCCAGCTTTCAATACAACAGGTTATCCAAGGAAAACCTACCAAAGTCCATACTTTCTGACGACCAGTCTCCTCCATTCTAATCCGATCACAAAGGTCTGTTAGACGCACAGCAGCTAAGTAGTAGACCTGAAAGCAGAGTTTGCAGTTAATCGTATGGAAAAAGTACAGAAAAATCAGGTTTCCACATTTTTAAAAATCTTGGTTTTGGTTTAACGTCCCCAATGACCGGTTTTAACTAAGAGTCATGCCAACGTGACCATACTTTTAAAAAATTAAAATGGCTTCCAGTCCGCTTTCCCTGCTTTCTTAGCTCGTCAATTTTTTTTTTATTGTGCCGACCGTCCGCTGTTCAGTCCTATTTTCAAAAGTTTTCAGTCGCACCAGTCCAGACTGGCGAAGGTCCAGTCCCAGCCAAACGGCTCGGTCATGGATGGAAACAGATACAGAAGTGACTGAAATAGTCAGCTTCATGAAACTGTTATCTCTAGAGACTTCGACCGTAAACTGGTTTTGGGCTGACAGGGCTGGTTCTGGGCTGTCATCAAGATTGAACGACTTCTAACTTTTTTACTGTTTCCCGATTTTCATATTTCTGAGAAGTAATGTAAACTCTATATAAACTATAATACACGGTAGACTCCAAATACCTTTCTGAAGAAGACTGTAATAGAGGAAGGCAGTGCCTGCACTCCTTGAGTGAACTCCTGTTGTTGTTGGGTGTCGACATTGTAGTCATCTGTGGCTGGTCTTTTGCTCCTAGGTGGAATGGCATTATCCAACAACTCTTCTCCTTGGTCTTCCTCCATGGTTTCATATTCATCATCGTAATCCAGACGATCTACATTTGAATAAATTTAGAGGGTAAAATTCAACAAACGTATTTTAGACAAAAGTTTACGGCGTTTCACAGCTCCTTGCCCACGTTCATATGGTTTCATGGGTGAAGTTGAGTAGCGAGAAGCGAGTGAATACGGCTGAGCTGCACCATAACTATCGTAGGAAGATAAGGAAAGGGCACGACTAGATGGTACTCCTTCGCTAGCATGTTTGGCCAAAGCACCCCACAGAGGAGAGTCCATGGACCAGGCCAGTTCCTCCAGCACCCTTTCTTCCACCTAAAAAAATATTTTTTATAACTTTAACAATAGGGAGTGTTTAAAAAATTGCCTTGTTGAGATGTTTGACCATTTCACGAGAGAGATCCGGCTCTGCACGCACAATTAACTCAATGATTTTGTAGAAGTTGACTGGAGCTACCTGAACAGACAAAAATTTACAAGGGTTGGAAAAATAATATACAGTCAACCCCCTCTATAGTAGGCACCCATCTATAGTGGCCATGTGGATCTGGTCACTATGGAGGGAGTCGATTGTATAAAAAGTGAAGCAACTTAAGAGAAATTTAAAAGTTGACCAACCTGAGCCACTTCTGCACTCCAGGGGAACTCCCTCTCACTAGCATAAGTAAACGCAACCAACTCGAGGGCACAAATCCACAAAGAGCCAATGAAATCTACTTTGTATAGGATTGTCTGTAAACGAGGATCTTGCTTAATAATAACTATTTTACACAAAAGATAGACTTACATTCAAGTCTTCAGTTGATTCAACTCCACCATTGGCACATCGCTCACGATCATATGATATGACTAAAACATATTTTTTTTATTTTCGTAAGTATTAAAAAAACCAAAATATACCCTGATAGAGGAGACGGTAGAATAAGGCTTCCACGTTTTCCTTACGTTGTTTGATTGTGGTCGAGAAGTTGGAGTCATAGCCCCCCACCTTTTGCCGTTTTTTCCTGTTCCACTCTCAAGAAAAGGCGTTCTTCTAGCAGGGCAACTGAAAAACATAGTTATTTAGTTTGTTTGGATGATATGCTAGTCAATTTCCTATAATAGTACGCCTGAACCTAGGATCAATTCAGCTAAGGTACAGTCGAATCTGGAAAAGCCGATACCCTTGAGACCGGCGCAAGGTATCGGGTTATCGGGGGGGTCTTACGTTTTCCTATAAATGTCGTTTACCTGACCAAATCGGGTGACCATAGGGTGTCGGATTATCGGGGGTGTCGGCTTGTCGGAGTGTCGGCTTATCCAGATTCGACTGTATTGCCACAATTTTTGAGTGTACACCGTGTAAAATAATCCCGACGGGATTCTGGGATCTTGGGCCGGATTTTAGACTTAGGCATGGCTGGGAACCATACTTTGTAGAGTCGCCCATGGAATCTCGGTAAAACGGGGTGGACCCGAAAGAGTAGTACATGGAAAAACTCGGCCGAGGTCCCGTTTCAATATCAAATATAAAGGTTTTCCTTTTTGAATTTTAACTATTTTTGGGAGGTTAACTAATTAAACAAAAAAAAAATTAGCAGCAATTTACCATCGTACCTCTTTCTGCGATAAAAGTTTTAGGGTTGTTCCGGCATTGAGCGAGAAGTCGGTCGAAGTTTTCATTGTTTTTGAAGTCTTCCACTAGCAATTCCGCCATTTTCTGAGATCTGTGTGCACTCACAGTAATGGGTGTAGTGGGACAAAACTGTTCAGGCGTGATCACGTACGACTTGGATGATGGCTGCGACTGTACATTGCGCTGACTGTTCAACTTCTCCAGACAGTTCTGAGTGCTCATGCGAAGCAACAGCTCTGCATCAATGGCCCAGCTGGCATCGTTGGGGTTGCTTCTGCGGAGCATGGTGATTGCAGTGGCTGTAAAAATATGTCTGTTTAACTTTCTAGTTTAACATAAAGAAAATTTTTATTTTTGACGTCCTGTTAGGCAAAAACCAAATTGAAACACTGGCCAATTAAAACTTTTTTGAATGACTGAATGTAAACTTGCTGTCAAAATGCAAATACCTAATTATTCTAATAGAAACCCCGGGGTTACTCTCCCGCGGAATTTTCGCCATGCTGTTAGTTCCCAAAATTAGAAATGCAAACAAACTCACCGTCCAGAGCCTCATTGAAAACGGTGTCCATGTTGGTAGTGGCAGCACTCAAGAATATCCTCTCGTCCACTTCAGATTTCTTTAGCATTTTTTCTTCGTAAAGAGAGTCGAACGCTTTTCTAAAACAAAAAGTTTTTTATTCAGCTGCAAATATGGTTAGAGACATACTTGTTAGTGTTAATATCAGTAAGCAGTCCACCCATCTTGGTGTTCCCCACAATAACACCATCCTCAGTCAATTTGCGCAGCTTGGGAGCCAACCAGTGAGCTTGGAAATGCTTGGCATCCAAGACCACTCCTTCAAACATTTCGCACATGCTTTCCAATGCTGTCTCGTCTTTGGTACTCAGTGTGTTTGCTGGAAAAAATTTAGTTTATGGGCTAAATTAACCTATACCCCCTTCACTCAATTAACCTTGACCCCCTTCACTCAATTAACCTTGGGGGACCAAGGCAATTTTTTTTACACTTTTAAATACAGTGAAACCTCGATAACAGGGCACCCCACGGGACTGGCTGTAGGGTGCCCTGTTATCGAGGGTGCTCCGTTATCGAGGTGCCCTCTTATGGAGTACCAGTGAACTTCAGGAACACAGTGGGTGACCAATTATCGAGAATTTTCTACAAGTTTTTTTGATAACAATAAATTGTTTATTTTATCAACCAAATCAAAACAATTGAACAATCAAACATTAGAGGAAAAGAAATCAGTTATAATGCTTTGCTTTTTGTTTTCATTCGAACCGAAATTAACACATCATCGCATCTGTCGAAAAGATCAAGCACGGACGGATCAACAATATTTTCTTCTACGTACTGACGGACCATCTCAAAGGCTTTGTACGCTTCAGCAGCCGATATGGCTGGCTTTTGCAGACTTGCGTTTTACAGCTCATTAAAAAAATAATTGTGCTTAAAAAATGTTCAAAACATCCGGTTTCAAAAATCGCAAATTTAACGCCATTTAAGGGCTGATTAGCCAATTCTGCTGAGAAATTCGGATTCAGCGTTCAAAACTGCACCAGAATATACCGCTCTTACAGGCCGTCTTTCTAGTGTTAATGACTGAGTAGGTGATTTTAAGTTAGGCTTATGCCCGAACCAAGTAAATTTTTTTGTCGTAACTGATATTTTGCTGTGCAGTTATCGATGGTGCCCAGTTATCGAGGTCGGACTTCTTAGTCGGGACTAATCTTAAGGTGCCCCACTATCGAGGGTGCCCAGTTATAGAGTGCCCAATTATAGAGGTGCGTTTTACTATATTTTTAGTTAACCGTGGCCGGGACCAGGCCTGAGGTGCCCTATTATCGAGGGTGCCCAGTTATCGGGGTGCCCTGTTATCGAGGTTTCACTGTACCAATAATTATTTTGCGTAAAAATGATTAAAAAGACTGAAAAACAACTTATTTCACACTTTTTGTGCAAAAAGTTATTGGTATTGACAAATGTAAAAAAATTTTTTTGCCTTGGTCCCCCAAGCTGAATTCAGTGAAGGGGGTTAAGGTTAAGTGCTCCAGTTTATGACTAGTGCTGTCACCCGGTTATCTGTTTTAGGCCGAAAACTGTAGTATTAGATGATCACAAACTTTGCCGACAAGCTTTTCTGACCTGGGTACCCAGGGTGACCAACTTACACTTTTTAAGATGCTCGTTTTCAGTCTTGAAAAAGATGCCTTTTTACGAAAGAATTACTAACGGGTTCTTTGAAAAAAAAAAAATCATCCTTTGCGGTACTTTTGGTTGTAAAGGCATCTATTTTGCTGTTCAAAGCATTTTTTACTGCTTGAGTTGGCCATCCTGTGGGTACCCTTGTTATTTTTAAAAATTGATTAGGAAATCCAGTAAAATACTTGAAATTATATTTGAAAGGACAAGTTTAGATAATAACATTGAAAATAAACACTAAAAATAGCTAAGACATCTAAGGCAAAAAAACTTCAGGTTTTTAATTGAGGGGAATTCATAATAGTGATTCATCTAGTTTACCCGTGAACAGCACCAAAAATTAAAAAAATACCGAAGTCAACGTTAATTAAAGAATTGAGCTTCAAATCTTTCAGACCAACAAAGACCAGCTCCACAACGCACAATAAAAGGTGAAAAGAGTTCATGAGGTCATCCACTGAGCCCGCAAACTGCTCTAAATTCAATAAAGAATAAGTTTGAAAAATAGGGTTTTTTTTGTAAAATGCCTACTTTTCAGCGCTATAAACATCAGCCAACTGAATTCAAACACTTGCGCTGTGTTAATAGCACCTTGCATTTGATTGGATCTGGACTTGGCAGGCGATTTATCTGAGTGGTTGACAAACACACGACGGAATATTGGCAGGAACTTCTTGTAGACAACTGTGGATACAGCAAGATTAGCCTGCACTCGGTTTATGTGTTCTAGAAGTCGGCCTTTTGCGAGAATCATTTCCGCCCATTTGTTTAGTTTTTCGAAAAATTCCAGAACGCTGAAATTTACTTTTTTTTATCAATAAAGTCAGCTCCCCGAATGTGCTTGGGCTCAAATTTTGGGCATATCTCGAATATCATTTTTTTCGATCCCTCCTCCACCTGGGCCACGACCTGGTCGACTCTCAATAAAAATGACTCCCACTCAAGGTCGTTGTCCTGCCGGTCCGACACTTTCTTTTACACCCATTTTAGAAAACTTTTAGCAATTAGGATTAGTCAGTCTAGCACCCAAAAATTGGCAAAGACTCCAATTTTAACGACCATTTTTTACAATTCTGCAGTTTAAAAAAAAAAGATCCAAGCTTCTCGACTAGCCAAGCGTCAGTTTATTGAGAGGCGCCAATCTCAAAATGGTGAAAACCTGTGAGGTTGTGGAAAAACGACCCGATAAAATCACAATGCTTGAGATTAAAAGACTAGATTGATCAAAGAAGACTGATAAGGTACTAAAATAGGGGCACAAGAATTTTGGACCCAGTGCGTGTGTATTCCTTGCGATTCTTAAAAACAAAAAAGACTTCAAATTTTATATATTTTTTTGAAAACCTTGTATGCAGGTCGATTCCAAGCCAGCCCATTCAAATTTTTATGACAGTTCAGCTTAAAAGAAAATTTCGCAGGAGTCACTAATTCCAATTTTTCTTGTTAAAAGGATAGAATGGTTAACAATTGTGTGATAGAAAATGTGATTATCAAATGAGTTAAAAGTCGTTACAGATGAAAAATAATGTTCGGCCTCATTACACTGTTGACCTATCCAATTTTCACAATAAAAAAAACGCTACCTCAAGTTACAAATGCTTAAAAGCTTGGAGACTGAGTATTTGAAAGCTGGTTCCTGAGCTCCAAGGGGGGCCGCTTGCCAAACAGTTGTGTAAAGGCGCAAGCCATCCATGGTTTTTGAGCTCCTTAAAAATTGGACAAAAATTAGCATTTTCAAAATTATTAAAAAAAAACCTCGAGAATAATTTGTTGGCCAATAGTGTCGTACTGCTTCCACGCTTTTTCAATGAGTTCGCCACTAATGGTGCCATCCAATTTGTCAAAGATGCTCAGAAACTCTTTAGAGGGTTGGTCTGAATCGTGTCCTTCCACCTGTTCCTCCAACTTGACATTTCGAGATTTCGGCTGACCTCCACTCATTTCTGTATGCCTTCTTGAGAACACTTAATCTGAAAAAAAAACAAGATTTATTTTGGTAAATTGACACTTCGGATCTATATAATCAAGGTGAAGTGATTGTATTTTGTCTGGATGGTCAACAACAATAACTAAGTCGGGAGTGAAGGGTATCTCGACCAATAGCTGGTCGAGATACATCCAATGAAGACGCCCTCAAAGCGGGTTGAAAACGATTGGGCGGGAGAATCCCTGACTTTTACCCTTTAAAAAACTAGATCTTAAGTGGAATTGGCGTTCTGTTGCTATTCACTGAAGAGAATGCTTTTATAGATTTGGAAATTATAAGAAAATATAATCAAAATTTATACAGTCAACCCTCGTTAATCCGCCACCCCTAGGGACCGGCCTCAGGGTGGCGGATTAACGAGGGTGGCGGATTATCGAGGTGCGATTACCCTACCTTTACTTAACTGTAGCTTTTTTGGGACCGGCCCTAGGGTGGCGGATTAACGAGGGTTGACTGTATTAGGGTTTTCAAGAACGAGATGAGATCTCAATGTGAAAATTATTATGACAGAAACGAATTTGCATTATCAGATTTAAAATCGAGAAAATGTTCAAAATGGGCAACCACACGACTGCCAGCCTTAAAACTTGTTTGTGTAAATTTAAAAGTTTCATGGAATTTTTTCTATCTAATATTCATTTAAATCTAATCTTACATTGATTTTATAAGACTTAACCAGTGTTTTGCAAAACAGTGATTTTCCGAAAAGTGTAATTCTGCAAAATAAATGAAAAATATAAGAAAAAACCGGCGCGGCAAGAGTTGAGCAATAAGATTTGAGACCATGCAATTTGAAAGATTGTGAGGTTTGAGTTGCAAGAAATGCGCCTTGAGATTTGCGCTGTATCTTTATATGCTGCAAGATTTGCGCCTCACGATATGAAAACCAAGATATGTGATGCGAAAATTGTACCGAAAGTTTTACGATTCCATTTCTTGACAAGGAAACTGATAAAAGGAATTTCAGCAGTCGAAATTGATTAAAAAAACCACCGTGGTTTTCTTCGCTTTCCATTCCCTGTAAGTCGTCCAATGTAGCTATCTTCAAAATAGTCCAAAATAGTCAATAAATTTTGTAAAAAATTACATTCCACTCTCGATCCATGTTATTTCGCCCTAAGTCGAGCCTGGCAGTGATGTGACGAGGTAGTATACGCGCTGATTTTCTCTCGAATGATATCGGAATTTTGCTGTAGAGACCGCCAGATCGTTATCTTCGACACATTCAGCTCGAGATCCGCTTTGATTGGGTTGAGACTGCTGCTAGAATTCGACGCTTGTCTCGCTTTTTAAGCTTTCTCTTGCGGACCTTTCGCTTCTTCTTCTCGTAGCGCTGCTGATTAGAGAGAAAATTGCGGACAACACAGTCGGAAGGAGACACCTGACGAGCGATTGCTCTGAACCCCATTTCCTGACTAGCCAAAGCGACGATTTGCCCCTTTCAAACTCAGATAAGTGTACCACGCGGCATTATCTGAAAATGATAAAAATAACTTGCTCAACATTTAAAACTTATCTAACGGGTGGAACATAAGTTCGGAATGGATTTTCAAAGCCTTATATCTTATCAATTTTCCTATCACACATTAAAAATCTCAGTACCATTTTGTAGCCCAGCATTGTCCCCCCAGTGAGAGTCAACTTTGATGAACTTTGGAAAATGTTCTTCGATCCATCTCTGAGTTTCCACAGCCCGATGCGAAGGAGGGGCTCCTTCTTCTTCCCCCGTCTTGTTGGAAAGTCCGCAAAGTCCAATGCTGCTATCAAAGGTGGCCGCCAAACTCTCCCGACCTGAATGTGATGGATTAATTCGTGTTGCCATATCTGCAGTCGAAAGCGTGCTCCAAGCCCCACAAATCAATCGCTGCACTCAAAGCTTCACTGGTGAAAGAATGGGATGCAATTGCGCAGAAGATGATCCAGAAAGCCATTGACAATTTTCCAAAAAAGACTCTGTTTATGTATTGATGCCAATGGTGGTCATTTTATTGAATAATGTATATTGATGATATATGGTTTGAAAGAAGAAGAACAGGGCTACAAAATGGTACTGAGATTTTCAATGTGTGATAGGAAAATTGATAAGATATAAGGCTTTGAAAATCCATTCCGAACTTATGTTCCACCCGTTAAAACATCGTGTAGTTAGCATCGTGTAGGTGTATATAACACTGGCGCCGAACTTTTTTTTATATATTAACGTGTAACCGTGAATTTCAGTTTTAGTGCAAGGGCTCAATGTCGTGTAAAGATTCCGAAAATATAAATATTTCGGTCTTTAGATTAAGTAACTTTTTTGAGCGATCTACTTTAAACCCTTCAATCCCTAATTTTTTTATTTATTTTCACTGAAAGTATATATCTGGTTGAACAGCCGAGATCCACTGCAAACAAATAAGTATTGTGATGCTCGAGCACTACCCTTACAAAACTTGACCGTGTAAACTATTAAATCTAACGTTTAAATTATAAATCATTATTTTGACCTAAAATTTCACTTTTCCTTGTAGATTTCTCGTAAGAAAATGCCATTCGCAATAATTTATTATACATTCACGAAAAATTGTACAAGCGTTAGCTAATTTCAAAAGTTATTTATAAAAGTCTTGTGAAAAAATCTTTGTCTAGCAATAGCAAATTTGGCTGACTCCCTAAAAGAAATGGCACCAGCTGTCATAGTTTAGTTTATAGTAGTGTGCAGTATTGATATTTAGGAAAAAGTAAGATAAAATAGATGAAATCTAGGAAGAACACATGTATAGCAAGTAATACTGTGGAAATGGCAAAATAATTTAGAAATTAAAGACTTTTTCAAAAGTAGATATACAGAGGGTTTAAGCTGTTTTGCGTTCGGCCGTAACTGAAATACGCCCTCAAAAGTCTGAATTTCACCCTCGAATTATAATATTCAGCTATACCGTATTTTGTCTAATTATGCAGCACCCCCTAATTCAAAATCGTGTTCTTGGTATCGTGTTTTTGACCCATTTTCTAAAGACTTCTCTTAGGAAACCATTTTACCCATTACCCATTTTATAGTCCATGAGATGAGCTCAAAATGAATAGTAACATGCCTAGGATAGAAGTGACCAAAAAGTGGGTCAAATCAGAACGCCCCAAACACGTTTTATGAATTTGGGGTGCCGCATAATTATTGGAAATACGGTATATTGTATATATGCGTTTTTGGCACTTTTATAGTTCCCACTCCCCCCATATTTGGATTTTTTCAAAAGTAACCCAAAATCACGGTGGGTTAGAGATGCGCGCACGCACTTACCTTAGACATAATTCCGAGCAAGACTTTTGATTGAAAATGCATTCGGAGAGTCTTTTTGCCAAACTCCAGCAAGAAAAATTTGATAAACCACCCAAAAATGACCCTAAAATACCCCAAAAAGACCATTTACATTGAGGGGTGGGAGGCAAATTTTTTGATTTGAGGGAGCAATTCAGTAATTTGAGGCAAAAATTCCGACTTTTTGAGGGCGCAATTCTATTTGCTACAAGATTATGCGTCATTGTGTTGCTATAATGCTTGAAATTGAGATTTACATTTAAAGTAGAGAGAAAATAGATAAAAATCTGCAGAAATGTCAGAAATAATGCGGTAATTAAACAATAAAAGAAGTATGCCCATTTGATTCTGTTTGTGGTCTTTGTACATTTTCAAAGTTTTTGTCAAGGAGAAGTAATAATAAATAGCCGTAACAGTTGGAGTTACACATCTTTGCTTGCTTCTTCAATGTCTGCATGCTCTAATTTAATACGGTCGAAGACCTCGCACATGTATTCTGGCTAAAAAATAAAATTTATTTGGGACTCTATACAGTCGAACCTGGCTAACCCGTCACCCCTGGGGACCAACTTGAGGTGACGGGTTAGCCAGGGTGTAGGATTACAAAGAGCAAGTATCGATAAGAATCGTTTATTCGAGCAACTAACAATTCAACCACCCAAGTCAGACGCTAAACAGTAGGGAAGAAGTCCTTGATCCTACTTTGCTTCTGCAACTTCCTTTGCTCTTGATAAAAGACCTCATCCAAGGCGTCACTGTGATGAAACACAAAAGGTTAAAAAAATTGACGGAAATTTGAAAACTTTTCCTCAATATGCTAGGTGACGGCTTATCAAGGGTAATTTTCTTTGCTGATTGTGGACGGAGGGTGGCAGGTTAACAGGGGTGATGGGTTACCGAAGTGACGGGTCAATGGGGTAAGATTAGCGGAATTTCTTTCTCGCCCAACCAAATTTTTTTGAAGTGACGGGTTAGCGGGGTGACGTGTTACTGGAGTGACGGGTTAGCGGGGTGACGTGTTACTGAGTGACGGGTTAGCGGGGTGACGTGTTACTGGAGTGACGGGTTAGCGGGGGTGACGTGTTACTGGAGTGACGGGTTAGCGGGGGTGACGTGTTACTGGAGTGACGGGTTAGCGGGGTGACGTGTTACTGGAGTGACGGGTTAGCGGGGTGACGTGTTACTGGAGTGACGGGTTAGCGGGGGTGACGTGTTACTGGAGTGACGGGTTAGCCAGGTTCGACTGTAACTGTACTCAAGGGCGTAGGGGGAGGGGGGGGGATGGTTGACCTTAAAAAAAAGTTCAGCCCCATCCCACCCGTTAGAAATTTCCGACTACGCCTCTGACTGTATTGCTAAAAAAAAGCTCAAAGCACATCTTACAACCAAGTTTAGAAATTCTTCCGTCCACTAATGTAAGAAATAAAGATGATAAAAATATAAGGTATCAGAGATTTCAATTTAGGATACATTGCGAGAATCTCAAACAATTGATCACCTATTCTTTAGCCACTGAGATGATGCATCATTTGGGTGCTAACTTGCAAAAAAACAGGGCCGGGCACGGGCCGCGCCAGGCCAAAAATTTTATCTCTGTAATGCTGTTTTTGTTGTGGACTGATTTTGACATACACGTCCTGCTCAAAATTTGCCTTGGTCTCTCCTCTTTTATTTTGGGATCAGCGAGGGGGTTTATATCACATTTTAGCTATTACTGCTTCCTAATTTGGTTTTTTGTTAATTATGCGGCTGATGTAGGTGAAAATATTAAAATGATCCAAAAAGACTGTAGGTCTGGCGTTTCTTATATAACTAAAAGTAAAACTTACAAAAGCTGTGCAAATTCGCATAGCTCTCTTTACACTAGCATCATTCTCTTTGCCAAAGATCATGACGAATGTCTAAAAAATAATTTTGCAAATTTTAGTAATTTTTTTTACCAAAACCCAGAGTTTATTACAAAAAATTTAATCCATCACTGTGCATTCAGAAAATTGCGCGGCTGCGGGGTCTTATGAACGAAAAAGTCTCAAGTGCGGTATCGGGATTGCGAAATTACCCTTTGCGGGTTTACGGAGCTTTGATATGCTCCAAATATAGTACGGGTACGAGGCATGCGGTTTTTTAAGCATCCCAGCTGTACAACTACCTTCGACCCGTTTTTTTGTTTCATACTCCCGCAAAAATTCTACACTCAGAAGCTCTACGAAGACATGGAGGCCAGTGTTGTACCAGAAATTGTACGAGTCAATCCCTGCTCCTATCTGCTCACTATACTTGCTATGGGACATCAGTGGAACACCTTTCCTTTTCTGAGTGCACCGAGCAAAGAAATGATCGAGTATGGTCGGCAGTCTCTTTACCACCTTGGTGCCATAGGCAAAAATGGCAATATCACTGAATTTGGACGCCACGGGGGAAATCCTGGGGGGTTTCATCTGCCAAAAAATAGGTGGTCTGCCAACTTTACTGGCGAGTCTTGCTTTCCGGTTGTCTTTCGATCTTTCCGTCTGGCCAATACTTACTTGTTCTTCAGCTGATATTCCATATTCAAGCACACACGACCACTTGACTGAGATAGATTTCTCCTGCAAGTCATAGCAATAATTAACTGTAGTTTTAACTAATTGGCCCACTTTTTGTGAATCCTCTTTCTGCAGCTTTAAATGAATAAAGTTGAATTCAGCGGAGAGTGTGACTAGCCCTTTCTCTTCATCTGTCTCAAAAGCACATTGCGGAAAAACGACTCTGATCGGGTACCCATCCAGTTGTCTTGCTAGTTGTAGATACTAAGTTTAACAATATAAATCAGGGATTCAATTTTTGGCTTTATTTCTTTGATTGTTTGCCTTGCTTCCCCTGTTTTTTACATGTGGTTAGGTGCAGGGCAGGTGAGCGCAGGTTAGGACTGACCTAAACATGCTTGCAAAACTGCAAGAAAGCAAGAAAAGCATGTTCTAGTCCATCCTAAGACATTATAAAAACATACTGTATTTTCTCTAAAAATCCCCTCCTCCTCATTTTTTGACTAGAATTCCGGAGTTAGGGCCATTTTTAATTTCAAGTTACAATTTCAAAATTTTCCAAGGGTTGAAAAATGATACCCCGGAGAAAAAATAGAGAAAATACGGCACATCATGAAAGGGGAAGTAGTGGCAAGGCAAAAAAGTGATAGCCTTTGTTCGGCTCTATACCAGAATTCAATGTTTCTTTGCCTTTGTCCCCATTGTGGTTTTTTTGCTCTAAATATTGATATTCCATCACTAATTTTTGACTGGCATTTTCTGCATATGATTAAATTGAAAAAAAAACACATGATAAACATGAAACCAAACAAAAAAGTTAACAATGACCGAAAAACACAAAAACCAGGGGGGTTGGAGGTGGGAGGTGGTGTCAAGGCAAAAACACCGAGTTCTTGTATAGGGTCCATTGTTCAATAGAGCCGAATTGCTATTTTTAGCAAATTTCAAGAAATTTAATAAGTAGTGAATCACAAAAAAGTTGATATAATCGTGGTTTTTTATATGTTGGCTGATAACTTTAGAACAAGTTGTCACCCGACATTAGAGCTAATGATATGTGCTACATTTTGGGTATATAATACCCGCATGTCAGATCATAGAGACGGTAGATTTTCGGTTGTAATAAAGTGTTTTTGTTTTACTTTATGTGTTACTGAACTCAATTTTGTATATCCATACCTGTTCACACCTGTCCTCAGTCTGCAGAGCTTTCAGCTGATACAAACGCTCCTGAATTTAAACAATCGATGAGAGTTGTCGCTATAGTATGCAATAGAGATTACTTTTGCAGAAATTATTTCACTGTCCACATCGTTGACAGCCTGATAAAAGCATATGCGCTGAAAGAGTTTGTCCCTGTCGCACAGCACTTTCTCCATCTCCACGTCAAAGCACCATCTCTTTAATGTGATGCAGGAAGTTGCTGCTGAAATATAGCCTTTTAGAAAAAGCTCAATCCAATCAATATTAAAATATGCACCAGAGGAATAGTTTTGGATGTAAATGTTGTGGGGGCACTCTCCGTCATGTAGCTTCCGCTCAAAATTGCTATCAACCATTTCAAAGAGGCTGTAATAAATCATCGGTTAAAAATATTGAGCCGATATTTGGCCAATCTTAGGACATTTTTTGAATTAGTGCTGATTTTGAGCTCCTCATACCCTCATCATACAGTCGAACCTGGCTAGCCCGTCACCCCTGGGGACCAACTTGAGGTGACGGGTCAGCCAGGGTGACGGGTTACCGGGGTGTAGGATTACAAAGAGCAAGTATCGATAAGAATCGTTTATTCAACCACCCAAATCAGACGCTAAACAGCAGGGAAGAAGTCCTTGATCCTACTTTGCTCCTGCAACTTCCTTTGCTCTTGATAAAAGACCTCATCCAAGGCGTCGCTGTGATGAAACACAAAAGGTTAAAAAAAATTGGCGGAAATTTGAAAACTTTTCCGCAATATGCTAGGTAACGGCTTATCAAGGGTAATTTTCCTTGCTGATTGTGGACGGAGGGTGACGGGTTAACAGGGGTGACGGGTTACTGGAGTGACGGGTCAGCCAGGTTCTACTGTGTGCCGTTGAAAATGGCCAAACAGAATATTTTAAACAGTCAGTTCTAGAACTTTTTTATATCAACTTTCAGGGTTTTTCGTCAAATAACTTTTTTACAAGAAGAAAAAAGTGGGTATTCTGAAAGGCAAGGAAATTGTTCAGCCCTCGCGATTTAAAAACTGAATTCTCATATAAGAGCTTGTTTCAGAACACACTATCATAACTCGTTTTGCCAGGTTTCCTAAACTTGTTCAGAAATCTCAAAAGCCACCTGCAATATCTAGCTGCCTCTGTGCTCAGATTGAGCTTTTCCACCACTCGATTGTAAACCTCCCTGAAACCAATATATGTTTTTAACCAAAACAAAATATAAAATAATACCTAGCATCACTGTTTCGCTTCACGTCTAGCACCTGCAATACTATTACTTGGTCAAAATTTTGAAACCAAAAACGCCATTAAAAAAATAAACCAGTGTTTTGCCGTCATGCAGCAAGATTTTCAGAGTTACATCCATAGTGGGACAGTAGGCGTTGGAATCTTCCATCAGAAATTCCTGAAGAAATAATATCACGTGAATTTGAGTTTTCAGTTTTGAGCTCTATATGCATTCGCATCTCTGGAAAAAAATTTTGCTTGGTCCCCCCTGTTGTTTTTTTGGAAAAATTTTTTGTCCAAAAAGTCTCAAAAAGTGTTTATTTTCACTTTTTTAGCATTTTCACACAAAAAAAATTTTTCGGCGAAAAATTTTCATAAAAAAATTTTGCTTGGTCCCCCCTGTTGTTTTTTTGGAAAAATTTTTGTCCAAAAGTCTCAAAAGTGTTTATTTTCACTTTTTAGCATTTTCACACAAAAAAAATTTTTCGGCGAAAAATTTTCATAAAAAAATTTTGCTTGGTCCCCCCTGTTGTTTTTTTGGAAAAAATTTTTTAGGGTAAATGACTTTTTAAGGTATTCCAGGTATCCTAGATTTTAGCTATGTTTGGCCCGGCAACTTGCTCCTCATTGCAAGGGAGGGGGAGGGTGTATATACACCTTCATGGATATATGCCCTTCCCCCTCCCTTGCAATGAGGAGCAAGTTGGGTCTTAAAAAAACAAATATACCTAGAATCTAGGATACCTGGTTCACCCTAATTTCAGGTATGACCTATGGTCTAACCATGGTTGGACTATTTTTTTTGTTTTTTTGAAAAAATTTTCCAAAAAAAACAACAGGGGGGACCAAGGCAAAATTTTTTCATGAAAATTTTTCGCCGAAAATTTTTTTTGTGTGAAAATGCTAAAAAGTGAAAATAAACACTTTTTGAGTCTTTTGGGAAAAAAATTTTTCGAAAAAAAATCAACAAGGGGACCAAGGCATTTTTTTCCAGAGATGCGAACATAGATATAGCATATAGAGGCCAGTTTTGTGTTAAAACAGGAATACCTGCACAACATCAGAGTCAGCAATCACTTTGACAGCACACACCTTTTCCAAGTACTGCTCCAACATTCGCCTTCTCGAGTCCAGCTGCTGTTCGGACAATCGGAAGGGCCATTTCTTGGGAAGCTTGGGAAAGGCAAAGTCAGGAAATTCATCCTTCAGCAGTTTGTTCAATTCTGCAAATTCACTGTAGCGCCGAGAGCCCAGGTGTCGTCCAGCCATATGTACATTGTAGGCCACAAACTTTTCTCCCACAAGGCTAACTGAAAGTTGGGAATTGAGCTGACAAATTGAAAAATGGAACAAAATACCGTTTTGATAGCTGGGGATGGTGATTGGCAAGGACCGCTTGTCGGAATAGTCGTACTTGTAGTAGGGGGTATTGTCTTGTTCACTGTACGAGGTAACATCCCTGAAATTAGGAACTTTTTTAACGTTGAAAAAGGGTTAGTTCGGGTTTCCAAGCTCGACTGCTCTGCGATCAGACACAAATCAGGATCAGATACAACTGCGATCAGATACATGCGGTACTTAATCGGTACTTATTGGGAGCATAAGGGCGCTTAATATGTTTTTGTGCCGCTTTTTGGACGCTACTCGGGAATACCCCCCCTCTCTCCCAAAAAAAGCTACTCGGGAATATCAGCCTCCTCCAATCCAGTAACGTTAATATCTCCAGTGGAGTCCCAGTGGTAATTTGGTGGTAATTAAGTAGTAAACAGGGCTTAGTGGATTACCAGTGGGGATCCACTGGGAAGCTAACATTCTTAGTGGGAATCCACTGGGGAGGCTTGATTGATCCACTGGGGAGGCTCGCCTTTTTCCAACTACATGGGTGTTCGGGGGAATATGCCGTGAAACGAAAGATGTCTTCATCGAAGTTTTGGAAAAAAAGTAGTTTTATATAGCTTTTCTCATTTTATTTTTGCTAACACACTTTCATGTTGAGGGATGCGGCTACATTGGAAGAAGTCATCCGCCGTCGTGTTCATCCTGAATCCACTATGATCAGTCATCTATGGAAAGGTGATTATCTACATAAACGTACAGCGAGATATACGTAAACAATTTTTTCATCTATAGGGTACAACAGATAAGAGCGCAATAATCTCACGCTGTCGCACTTGATAGTCAATCATAAGAAAATTTTTTGTCGACATCAGAATCTGGAGGTACTTTTATGCAAACGTGTGTTTGTTATGCACATTTAATTTAATTTTAAATCTTCACAGCACATACTAATACCGTCGAAAGATTGTGGTGATCATCTAAGATGCGCAACAAAAAATCAAAGTGGAACAGCACCCCATCATCTGGTTGCCTACTTGGAAGAATTCTGGTGGAGGAATCGCATCAAGGACAAGAACCCTTTCGAAGAATTACTCAATGACACTTCGCTTTTGTATTCACCAAACTTGCCTTTTGATTTTCCTCGTTAGTATGTGTTATCATGTGAAATGTATTGTCTCAGGATAAAGTAAATTCAATTAAGGGGGAGGGGCGTCCGGTAAGTGAAAAGAACCACAAACCAATTAACAATTAAGTTTATTTAGCATCTCTAGTGGAGTCCCAGTGGGAATTTGGTGGTAATTAAGTGGTAAACACGGCTTAGTGGATTCCCAGTGGGGACCCACTGGGGAGGCTTGATTAGTTGGGAACCCAATGGGAATTTGCTGGGAAAACCAGATTCCCAGGTACTTCACTGTGGGTTTTCTGGGGATCCACTGGGAATTTTTTTCCTGTGAAAGCGGCCATTAAAACCAGGCAAAAATGTGCAAGACTAGGCACATTTTGACAAAACGTGGCACATTTTCACAAATCGTGGCACATTTTCGTGGCACATCAACAAGTATGGTACTTTAACTTTCGTTGGGGTCTTATTTGCAAAACTGTATCTGATCGGTGTTATATACTCTCCAAGCTCATTCGGTGATTTCAACCGTAGTTTTGCAGTAAACCGGCCAGTTCATTTCAATTTTCGGTTATTGAATTACGTTTTTTTCACAACCTGGGACATGTCTAAATCTAGTTTTAGGGTGTGAAATTCAGATACATACCCTCTGTCCCTGTCAATTTCTTCGGCGTCCACTGAGATAACCACCAGAGACAATCTATCGCCACCTTCCTTGATTAGTTCAACCACCGTTCTGTGGGTAGCTCCTTCTACATTTATGCCGTTTCTAAATTAACAATCGTTTAAATCGAACAAAAATTCTAAAAAAAACCTACACTTCTAGTATTCTATCACCTTTGAGAAGACCTGCTTGTTCGGCAGCACCTCCATTCAGCACAGCTGACACCTGAAAAATTAACAGTTGGTAGACCATCATGATATAATACCGCTTAATTTTGATTAGATTGGGCGAAATCAGGAAAAATCTGATGTAAGACCACCCTAGACCACCACTGATTAAAAAATAAATATTTCAGCTCTAGCATCAGCTTCGAACTCTTTAATTTTTTGCTCGGGCCCTGGCTTTGACTCCGTGTCTTCAAAATTTTTCTAGGGCTCTGGCTCCAAAGTTTTCAAATTTTCGCTCTTGCTAACAATCGAAATTTTTGGCTCCGAACCGAAGCCAAAGACTTGCCACTCGACCACTTTGAGTTCGTCCTAACCTAGGCTGTTAACCTTTGCCTGATGACTTCTGATGACTGGTCCCGCAGAGTGATCTCATATCAAATATAAAGTGACCGACTAATGTCTGGAAAAACTCACATGTTGTAAAGGCGCATACAGTTCTCCGTTGATGCTTCTCAGCTGTCCTCCCTCACTCACCTGTCCTTTGACGTTGAATCCGAAACCTACAAATAAGTTGAATGACTTGCTTGGAAGTAGTTGAAAAAGATAGTACCAGTCTCAGATTTGACGATGTTGACCAAGTGAGGACTCGGGTTGAAATTTTGCGCTGGACGCACTGCTTTTTTGCTGTAGTAATAATCTTCACTGGAATCACTATCTGCATCAGCCATCTAAGAATTGGTTTCCTGCAAATAAATAAATGATTATATGTGCTAAAAGCAGTGCACACACAAAAAATGACTGTTTAATGGGTGGGGGAGTATAGCAAATATCTCTGCTCACATTGTGCGCCTTTCACTCCGAAAATTTTATGTGCTTAAAAGTCCGAGCACCGTCAAATGGGAACACTTTAGTAATAATCTTCACTGGAATTACTATCTGCATCAGCGCTGGCTTAAGTATTAAGTATTAGCGTAAGTATCCGCCCAATCTGGAATTTTCAAGCGACATTTGAGCTCAACTAACAAGTGGTTGGATTACGCACCTTTTTGCATAACATGACTTTTTTCCAAATTGTAGCGCAAAAATTGCTAGCAATCTCACAAGCTTAACTATTTTTGTTCGAATTGGAGCTGTGAACCAAGGCAGTAAAGGGCTTTTCTGCCCATCTTCTGCATTTTTCTTCCAAAATTGGCATAGGTCTTTTGGTACTCCAATGAATTTCTTAGCAATGCATCGACCTACTTCAAACGATGAAGTTAATTCGTATTCTGATTGGAACAGAGCATCAGTTGTTGAAGAAGGCGTAGCAATGTTTTTCCCAACCACCGAAGGATCCTTTTCACCAGAGGAATAATCAATGCATAATCGGACATTGTGAAAAACTTAAATTAGAATTTATCTAGTCAGCAGAAAAACTCAGAAAATATGCAAGGTTTTACTTCGTGATTTTGTACTGATTTAAGTTCATTCCAGCGAAGTTTCTTTTTGACGGGTGGAGAAATGCGGCGATTTTATGGTGGATGGTCATCGAATATGAATTGCGACTGAAACAAAGTGCTGCAGACTTGGACAACGTCTTAAAAAATGCACTGCTTGCAGGCTCATCAAAAAGCCGCTGGAATTTCCATTTGAGATCTTCCAGAAGAGGCCACACAGCGTGAAGAGTCGGGAACGTAGTTTTCTGAAATAACACATAGATCGCAGAATCATGATATTTAGGAAAAACCACAATTTACCTGAAAGTACACAACGGGCTCTTCGAAGACTTTGAGCACACGAATACAGTCATCTAATAGGGCTCTACCCTGTTTCCGCCCAAATTGTTTCCGCCTAAAATCGTTATAGCCAACACGATTACATCTTTAATTTTTGTGGTAGTAACAGATAAAATTTATAGATTTAATTGATTAGCTTTACAGTGAAACCCAGAACAATTTTGGGTCAACAAGTCAACATGTAGGTACCACAAAAATTTAAAAATGTAACTGTGTTGGCTATAACGATTTTTGGCGGAAACAATTTGGGCGGAAACAGGGTAGAGCCTCTAATAGTCGGCGAGAGGCATGCAGAGAATCAAGGGCTACGGCTTTTCAAAACGTGAAAAAGGTTCACTTTAACTTTTAGACGTTTTTGCATGGCGCAGTGGAAAAATGTATTTCGTCACATGAATTTACATAGCAAATACCATATTTCCTCTTTTTGGATCCTCAAAAATCGAAAAAATTTGAGGTCGATCTCGATATTTTTGGGCAAAAATCCAAAAGGAGGAATCGGTAGAGCTCGCAAGAGTAAATAGCTCTTTCACAAACGTTGGAGTTGGCGTTGGAGTTGGAGTTGGCGTTGGAGTTGGAGTTGGAGTTGGCGTTGGAGTTGGAGTAATTTTTTTATGAACGCCTTTTTACTCCAACTCCAACGCCAACTCCAACTAATTACTAATTTTTTTTAATTAGTTTGAAAAATTTATTGAATAAAAACAGTATTTTAAAAGCATGTTAACACAAATATTGTTCACTCGTTATCCACCAACCACTCCTCATATTCATCCAAGAGCTTTTGGATATCCTTCTTGAAGGCCAGCAGATTTTTTTTATCACCTGTTGCGGAGATTCTTTTAAAGATATCCTCCACAGACTGAGCCAAAGGAGACAGATCAGAAGCCGAAGTGTTAATCGTTCGGAGCGCTTGGAGAATTGCTTCATCAAACTGCAGATGACATTATTTGGGCAACATGTATTCTTCACAATTTCCTCAAAGAAGAAATGAGAGAGGAAATAGAGCAAGATCGAGCTCTTTCTGCTTATAGAGGATGGAGAGCTTTAGCTGATGAAGAACCTGAGGTGGAAAACAATAATGCTAAAAAAAATTCGTGATAAACTTGTCTTTTTTTAACTCTGAAGGAAGGGTTGACTTCCAGGAAAACATGATTTAATGTTGTGCATTTATAAATCAAAATGAATGAATAATAAAAATATGAATAATAATAATTAAAGTCAGAGTTGGCGTTGGAGTTGGCGTTGAAGTTGGAGTTTTTTTATGAAAGGGTTGGAGTTGGAGTCGGAGTTGGAGTTGGAGTTAAAAAGCATTCATAACAAAAATACTCCAACTCCAACGCCAACTCCAACGTTTGTGAAAGAGCTATAAGAAAATGCAAAAAAGAACAGATCGAAAAAAGTTTTCTGCTTCGAGATACAAACATCAAAGTCAGGGGGGCGTTCATTAGATAGGGCTCGTTAATCATTAGATGAAATACGGTAAGGCTATTTTCCTTTACGTCATGAGTACAACCCCACCCATGGACACCTTCGACTTTTTATTTATTTTTTGCTAATTTTTTATTTTTATACCATTCGACGTAAAATCGAAAAGTAGACGTGGGTCATAAATATCAAATTTACCTCTTTTCGCTAAAAAATTTGAGTACAGGTCAATCAAAAGTCCAGACTTCACGTCATATATTAGGTCGTCCAATAAGTTTTGAGAAAAAGCACGTGGATTCGCTTTAATTTTCAAAGTGCATCATTTCATTTGACACTGATGTCTCTACGTGTCATATACCATTTTGTAGCCCGTTCTCTGTTCTTTAAAATGTGATATTGAACAATTCTTTGTTATTAAAAAATAGGATCAAAAATGGGAAAACAAAAAATGTGCATAAATTTACCAAACTTGAGAAATTATTTGTTTTTTTATTTTTGGTCCAATTTTGTTATAACAAAGAGCCGGTTAATACGACATTCAAAAGAGGAGAGAACGGGCTACAAAATGGTATATGACACGTAGAGACATCATTGTCAAATGTGCCGAATGATGCACTTTGAAAATTCAAGCGAATCCACGTACTTTTTCTCAAAACTTATTGGACAACCTAATACAACTATAAAAGTTAAATAAAACTTCTTTTGCATCGAAAACATCGAAATTTGCATTTTTTAATAGCGAGTCATACACGAAAATGTAGAACAACCTGCGGGTGTTCTATAAAAATTTAAAAAATAAAAATTAATTGAAAGAATTTTTTTTATTTGAGGGGGTGAATCAGTAATTTGACGGGTGAAATTAGTTACAGCCTTTTTGTATTTTACTAGAATTAGGAGATGCCGCGATGCGGCACCATCGCTGGCGCCGAGGACCTGCGTAGGGTACACGCGGTAAAAAAGTTGCATGCTACCACCAGAATTTGAACCTGTAACCATGCCTTGGTCTGAAAGGAAATCGAAATCCACTTAAAATGCCTTGGTCCCCCCTGTGGTTTTGGACCAAACTTTAAAAAGGCCATAACTTTTTTTTGGCTCGGACACACCCAATTTTTGAAAGTTTTTCATGAAAGTAAATCGACCATTCTGCGTCGAATGGTGTTAACAGAATTCTGATCTGATCAGCGGAACACCCCAAACATTTTTTTGTGACTAACGACGACGACATCGACGACAATGGCCATATAGCAAAAGTGACTAGAATATGTTGTTGCCACAAATGTGGCTATTCGTAGGCGCCGAGGACCTGCGTGGGGAACACACGTTACAAAAATGATGCATGCTACCACCAGGATTTGAACCTAAAACCCATGCCTTGGTCCCCCAAAGCAATCCAAAAAACACCCAAAATTGCCTTGGTCCCCCCTGTGGTTTTTGGGAACTTTCAAGTGGCCATAACTTTTTTTTGAGACGGTGTAGTTTAACTTTTAGCATTTTTTTACTCAAGTAAATCGACCACGCTACGTCGAATGGTGTAATCAGATGTTTGATGCGAAAAGCGGAACACCCCTAACAATTAAGTGTGACCCACAGACAGACAGACAACAACAACATAATCCAGCGCTATAGTAAAGGGGAGATACTCAATTCTTATACCCTATCAGTAACTTGTTTCAGAGACATCGATACGGGAGTGCGATCCGTAAATCGTGCTGCGCTTACAAGTTTCATTCTCTATGAATGCTGTCTAAACATTTTTTTTTAAGTTTTTCAAACAATACTTTTAAAATCTTTTTCATTGCAATAATTAAGTTTTGATGGCATTTACATACAATTATATTTTCTTTTCATGAAAACAAAAATGCAATATACATTATATAAATGCAAAATGTGTCAAAAAGGTAAACAAAAAGTAACCGGTTTTCCAAAAATCTCTCTTATTTCTACACGCTTAAAAAACAAGTTAGCATTTTGTACACATTCCCAATGTAAAATTGAGAAAGCAATATGAAAAAAAACAAAATTATAGAGGTTGAGAAAGACTTCCAAAACAAGATTCAAAACAAAAAACATCTGTTTTTGGTGATAATAAGTTGTTCAAATTCTTTATTTATTATGTTAATTTATTTATTGCAAAAACAGTCCGCAAAACCGGAATCCTCGCAATTTTCGAACCAGACTGCAAAAATAAAATTAATAAAAGATTTCAAAAATACGGTGAAAAAATCGCTGGATCCAGCTGGGTATCTAGTTTGTTTTTTACCCCAATTTTGTTATTTTTTGCCAGTTATCCTTGCTTACTCCAGTCCGAAAAATTGCAAGGATTCCAATTTTCGCCATCGTTTCTAAGAAATCACGAAAGTTTCATCATAAAACCCCGCAACGTTTGATATAACGACACTTATTTTCAAAAAAAGGTGTCCTTCAAAAAAAAGGAGGCCTTTTTTTTTAGAAAAAAAAATATTGAGTGTTGCGGGTCTATATGGCGAAACTGTCGTGATTTTTAGAAAAGAGCAGAAAGGACCAACATCATAATCGTTGCAATTTTCCGAACTAAACCAGGTTATTTGGCTGAAGAATCAAAATCTGAGGAGAAAAACTGACGGACCTTAAAGGGACATGCCCACGCTAATAAGAGGTGGTGCCCGGGAATTTGAAATTTTTTCCTTATCATTCGCGCGGGACCATCTTAATTTGGTCAATAATGTTTTCGAATTATTTTTTGTTTGCATTTAAAATCTGTTCAAAATTTTGAACCATGCACTAGTCGAGCCCAACGTTGCTTGACATTGCCAGATCGGACCACTTAGGCTGCTTCCATTGCTCTACAGTTATCTACATTGAAAAAGTGTTCTATATTGACCAATAAGTAAGATTCAAAATTTAAATGCACACAAAAATCATTCAAAAAAATTATTGACCAAATTATGGTGGTCCCGCGCGAATTCATATTTCACAAATTGCTGTGCTTATCAAGTTTCATGGTCCTTTAAGAAAAAAAATTGAATTCCCGGGCACCACCTCAGGGGCATGCCCCTTTAAGCGGGAACGAACTTTTGGGGTATGTCGATCGAGTTTCGATTGTACTAACTTTTATTCGGAAGCTTTTTATAATTAATTTTTAAGCCGCAGTCACCTTTTTTGTAGTTAAAGTTCTGAGCTACAAAATTAGTGGACCGAAAATTAGCAAAATTCAACTTTAAAAAAATGCAAAAAATTGAGAAATTTTTCTGAGTTTCCTTTGAACAACTCAATAAATTTAAATCCAAAAACTATATATATTTTTTGTTTCAAAGACTTGTATGCCTATTGCCTTCTTCCTCGTTTAATTCTTCTGTTTCGGGTGTTTCTCTTGTGGATTCTTGTGTTCTTCTCCTAGCACTCCTTGAGTTCTTAGGTGACATTGAGGATAATTGTGTGTTCTCCCCTTGTACTCCCACAGCTGGATCAGTGGTCAGACTTCCAGCAGCTTCTTCTTCAACACTGTCCTGTTGCCTCAACTCTAACGGTTGACTATGCAGCCTTGAATTTGCAGCATGCACAGGGGTGCCATTGGCAGAGGAAGAAGATGAGGATTGAGCAGTGGATCTGTTAGTTGCAGGTGCATCTTCAGCATTGGCTTCTGGTCTGGTGTCTTGCCCATTTGGTGTGTCAGGTGGGATGCTGTTTTCAACTTCATCATCTTCTCCTTCCGTAAGGTTTGGTCTGAAAAAGTGCAATTGATATTGGGTAGCCCGACCCAATCATCTCTAATTTATGGCCCAGAAGTTGTCAGAGAGAGGATTTAGAACTCACTCGAAGGCGAGACTTTCAGCTAAAACTAGGGTTGGGCAAATGGCCGGCCATTTTGAAATACTGTAATTATTCTAATAGAAACCCCGGGGTTACTATTTTTCAAAAATCTTGAAATTGTCAATCAAAAATAACCCTAACTCTGAAATCCTAGTCAAAAATAGGGGGTAGTGGTTACTATTAGGTTGTCTCAAAAGTTTGCACCGCGCTGCCTTGGTCCCCCCTGTTGAAAATTTTGTACAGTTTTAAAAAGTTCTCTGTGTTTATTTTGCAATGTTTTTCAGTTTTTCGTTTATTTTTTTGCTCAGCTCATATTGTTTATTGTTTTTAGATGGATAGCAATCATATTCGCCACGTTTTTGTTTGATTCTGGGCTGATTCTGGGATCGTTTCTTTTCTTCAAAGCCAGCCGGATTTTATGTCAAGGGAATCAGTCGTCTTCAAGAACGCTGGGAGAAAGTTGTGGAATTTGATGGAGATTATTTTGTTGACTAATTGTTATGCTTTGTTTTGAATAAAATTTGAAATTTTGCTTTATTTGAACGTTTGACTGTGAAACGGTGCGAACTTTTGAGACAACCTAATATTAGAGACGGGATTTCTATTAGAATAATTACGGTAGGCCACATGGTTAAAAGAAGGATGAAAGCTGTTAAGGAGATAGTCTCGACACAAAAGAATTAATCCAGGTTTTGTATTTTTCAAATGAAGTTATAGAGCCATGTTTTGTCGACAACTCGGTGTTGCAATCTGAACAAAACTTGTGTAGAATTAAAAGTTGCAGTAGCATCATTTATATCAAAATTCTGAAATTCTTTAAAAAAATGCCCTAAAAACGGAGGTGGAAAAAAAACCATCGAAAAATTTTAATTAGTTGTCTATTACATATCAATTTTTAGGGCATTTTTGGAAAAAATTTCCAAATTCTGATGTTGATGATGCTAATCCAACTTTTAATTCTGCACAAGTTTGTCTGACATTGCAACACCGGGTTGTCGACAAAATATGGCTCTAAAACCACATTTAAAAAACACAAAACTTGGATTAATCCTTTTGTGTCGAGATTATCTCCTTAACAGCTTTCATCCCACCTTTCTATACCACAAATTTGGGTACTCATGCTGTTTGGGCCCGACCAATCAACTTTTTTTAAAAGTGTTTTTAAACACCCTATATCGACTCAAAATCGCCTCAGGAGTTCAAAAAAGACATTATTTTTGAGTTCTGGTCTATAAAAAATCGAGTTATGGACATTTTGAAAACTCGACCATATGACTCTTTTACCCTGTTTTTCTACATGGGACTTGACAAAAAGTCCCTTCCCCTTAAAAAGGCCACTTCGGGAGCTTGGTTGCTATAATTCCGAGCAAAACTCTCGATCAAAAATGCATTTAGAGGTACTTTTTGCCAAGTCCCATGTTGAAAAACAGGGTAAAATAATCATATGGTCGAGATTTCAAAATGCCCAAAACTCGATTTTTATAGACCAGAACTCAAAATAATGTCTTTGAACTCTGCGATTTGAGTCGATATAAGGTGTTTAAAAACACTTTAAAAAAAAGTTGATTGGTCGGGCCCAAACAGCATAAATACCCAAATTTCCACGTCTGAAACATTTTACATGATCCTAAGATGAAACGGTTGGTCAAATGGTCGGCCATTTTGAAATGGCTTGGCCATATTCCGATATGTCCAGCCAAATGGCAATCATTTAACCCAAGCTAAAACCAAGTAATTCAGTTTTTCTGTCCAGACCCGTTCGGAAGTGGTGGACGCGACCCTGTTGCTCACGATGGGCTCACTATCCACCCGGATCCTCCTGGTCTGCCCGTATCCACCATTCATAACAAGAAAAGAGAGTCAGAAGATGGTTGAAAATCTACCTTAACGGAGGCAATTTAGTGGCATCCTCGTAGCTTGGCAGTGGTGGCAGTGAATCATCTCGACCTCTTCTTCCTAAATTGTCCAGGTTGCAGCCAAATCAATGTGATTAACAAAAGCTACCTCTGTGTCCAGGGGGTATGTAAGGTGGAGGACCTCCATCTCTCACCATGGTGGTGATTATAGATCGGAAGGGGAAGCTTCTGGACTCATTCTCCATGGTTGGCACCAACTCTACTCGTCTAGCAGAAAGTCCTGCATTACTAGGGGGAATCACTGGAAAGTTGCAGGCACCCAATAAGTCAGGCCTTCTGCTCAAGTACCTGGTCTGGACCTTAACTTAGATTTGTGGTAATGTAGTTTAATAGAGATTACCTGCATCCTATGCTTCATCAAAAGATACATGCTGACCACCAGCACCACTATCATGATTAGGCTAAAAATGGTGCCGGAAATGTCTCTTGTGAACATCTCATTGTTCTAAAAAGTGGGTAAGGTTAGTTTCAATGAAAAATGGCAAAAATATGCGTACTTGATCTCCAAATCTCTGAAACCTAGAATTAGGGCCATGTCCATTGGAAGGGTATTCAACAGAATGACCAGTGCGATTTGTGTCGATTTCGCCTGGATAAAATTATTATTATTTAAATTGTTGGAGAATTTCCAACTCAAAAGTTTTCTCATAATATTGTCCAATATGAATTTCTGGTAGTGGGCAATTTTTAGTTATAATTTATTTAGACCATTATACAGGTCTGAGTTCGTGGTGAAATGGCTAGCATGGTTGCCTTCCAAGCCATCGGCAGGGGTTCGTGTTGAGTCCTGAGATAGCAGAGAGAAAGACGAGAGACAGACACAACTTCTTAATTGCTTTATTCGGACACAAACTGATCCACGGCTTTTCAAAACGCCCGAAAAAGTGTATTTTGAACTTTAAGCAAATTTTTGCGGGAAATTAAAAAACTCGTCTAATTTAACTAGGGTTGCTTTTCTTTCCGGACAGAAAAGATTTGGAAAGTTAGCCGGAAAGTTTTCCGGAAAACTTTCCGGTTGGCGGTGAAAAATCGGACAGAAATAACAAGGGATTGTACAGGTGATAGTATACAGTCAACTGTACAGTCAACTGTACAGTCAACTGTGCAGTTAACTGTACAGTTAACTGTACGGTTATCTGTAATAAACTGTTTTAAACTTACAGATTTTTGGTAGGTTATACAGGCTGTAGTAGGTTACCGTGGTAACTTACCATCTAAATAACCCTAATGAAAACGCATAAAAACGAGGTGTAACACGGGTTCGGTCCACAGAGAGTTTCTCTTCTCCTGTTCCATTTGTTTGGAAAACTTTCAGCGTTCTTTTCTGTCCGAAAAGCTTTCCATGCAGCAACCCTGAATTTGACTAGAAAAATGAGTTCCAGACTTAAAATGGTTTCTAGTTCTCACACGTCCTCGATCCACCAAAGATCTCCTCCTATTTTTTAGAGGAGATCCAGGGCTACATTTTGGTATAACATATGTTGCGTTCAAAAACAAAATTCTTGATCTTAAATTGAATTTTTGGTAAATTTCGGTAAATTTCCCAAATTCAACGATCCCTCTTTTTTAGGAAACTGCATTAGAGGACCAAGCGAAATCACAGTGGTCTATTCCAATAGATCTGGGCAAAAAAAGCGTCTATATTAGGGTAACTCAAAATTTAAAAAAAAAGTACAATTGGTCAAAAAAAGTACATTTGGTCATTTTTCGTCAAAAAATGCCATTTTATACAGTGCTTCTTGCTATTTCGAAGCGGAAAAAAAGATTTTGACTAAAAATTTAAAAATTAAAAAAGATTTGGGGTCCCGAAAAAAGTACAAATCTTTTGAAAAAGTACAGTTACGTTCCCTACTCTATACGCATTTTTGATCAAGAGTCTTATTTGGATTTATGGTCTGAGGTAGGTCTGTGCGCGCATCTCTTAGTCTTTCTAGTTTTCTAGAACGTTTATCAGTAAACGGAATTTGCCGATATTTGCAAAGCCTTTTCAAAAATGCTTAAGACATTTTGAATAATCAGTTATACTTTGTTGTTGCATTGTCAGTCGTTGTTGGGATAAAGCAGAATAAATGTGGTGCATGTGTCTGAATTGTCAATTAATTAAAACCCAAGGGCAAGGGGCTACTTACACAAATTTTTTAAAATTTTGCAGGTTTTTTTGGACCACCCTGTATTACATATCAATTTTTAGGGCATTTTTTGAGAAAAATTCCAAATTCTAATGTTGATGATGCTAATCCAACTTTTAATTCTGCACAAGTTTGTCTGACATTGCAACACCGGGTTGTCGACAAAATATGACTCTGAAACCACATTTAAAAAACACAAAACTTGGATTAATCCTTTTGGATTTATGGTTTAAGGTAAGTCTGTGCGCGCATCTCTTAGTCTCCCTAGTTTTCTAGAACATTTTTATCAGTAAACGGAATTGGCTAAACTATGTTATAGCAAGTCCTCCCAAAAATGGGTTTTAACTGCTTTTGTGTGTTTTAGGGCTTGAAACGTGTAGAAAACACGTTTTTAGGTGGGGGGCGGTACTTTTTGGAAAAATATTTTTGGCCAAATTTTGACTTTTTGCCTTGGGGGACCAAGGCCAAAACTTATTATAAAGCAATAAATATTGAAAAGATAGATTTTTAACATAGTTTTGAATACTGGGACCTACCGCATAAAGAAAATCTGGTTTGCATACTATTTTTATGCATCCAGAGTCACTTTCGAGTGATTTGTGTCTAAAGTATGGGTGTGTGCGCATCTCAACTCCAAGCCCCCTACGCCCCCGGAGGCTTGTGAGTTAGAGATGCAGACATTCACTTACCTTAGAGATGAATCCGAGAAGACTGTTGACAATAAATGCATAAAGAGACTCTTTTTGCCTGGTCCAGTGAGAAAAACAAGGTAAAAATGAACAAAACCAGGTGTCCAGGTACCCTCTCCAGGTGGTTTACCTTGGTCCCCCAAGGCAAAAAGTCAAAATTTGGCCAAAAAAATATTTTTCCAAAAAGTACCGCCCCCCACCTAAAAACGTGTTTTGTACACGTTTCAAGCCCTAAAACACACAAAAAAGCAGTTAAAATCCCTTTTTGGGAGGACTTGCTATAATATACTCCGGCCACAGAATTTGCCGACATTTGCGAAGCCCATTTGTTGAAAAACGACAATGCACCATTTTTGCACTTACAATGATATCCGAGGAATTGAGAAGGACAAATGCAACGACCATTGTCTTCATGGCCTCCATTCAGGCACACCATTTCTCGGCACTCCAAGCCTTTGTAATAGGCACTACAGCTGCAGTAGTCTTTTCCGTTCAAACCTAAAATCCCATAATTTCAACACACACCAAGCGAACCAACGAACATTTCAAAAAAATCACCTCTGATTCTCTGACCTTGGTCACAGAATTTTTCGCAGTGATACCCGAAGAAAGGCTGGACGCACAAACATTTCCTTGGATCAATAAGTGATCTAAAGCCATTGTTTTTGCAGGTGGGCAATCGACGCTGAAAAAACACAATTTAAAAACAATTTATTTTTTGGCTAAAAATTACGCAATTCCTATCCAGCACATGACTATTTGGACCAACTTCTGGAGAAAAATTTAGCAAATTAAAAAATGGTGGGTATTGATTAAAAGCTTGCCTGGACATTTGCACACCACCTGTATTGCATAGTTGAATTGCTTGAGGTCGAAGATGGTGGGAGGTGGAACATAATAGTTTCCTGCAATCTCAAAAACGATAAAACGTTGAAAAAATCACTCGACATTCACGCAACATTCACTTTTTATTTGCGATGTTGGTGTAAATAATTTTTGAGGTTGAAAAAATGGAAGAGGATTGAAAATGCCTTTTGGCTAAATAGGCCTCAATTTTTGAGAAAAGCTGAAAAAGGCCTCATTCTGTGCAGGGGCATTTGACGCCTCAAGAGACTAGGGAGAAAATGGGTTAGACCTAGTTTCAAGCCATTTACCCTGAAAAGCAAGGCAAAATCAAGAAAAATGGTTTTCACTGGCATCATTGAAAGTTTTTGCAACTTAGTACCATAGTTGGATCGCCGCCGCCGCCTGGCGGCCGCCGTATTTTACTTATGGTAATATTATTTTGAAAAACTCCTCACGGCTTTTCAAAATATTCGGAAGAAGATGATACCTGAGTATATAACGTTTAGAGATGATGGCTTGACCTTTTCGAGACGGGACGGGTCAGAATTCAAATTTAAAAATTTCGGGACGGGACACGGGACGGGACAGTTCAAAAAGTTATATCGGGACGGGACCCCGGGTCATAAAAATTTCCGATCGGGAATTTCAATCCTATATGCTTTATTCATGCTTCAATTTCCAGACGTTTGACATTTTTCCGATTGATTCACGTTTGTTGGGCTTCCTGTAAGATCTGATTCATGGTACAGTCAACCCTCAATATAACGGCCCGTGACCGGCCGTGTAGGGACGTTGTACCGAGGGTCCGTTATATCGAGGGTTGACTGTAATTACAAGTTGAAGGTAGCTGTTGAAAAATTGAATTTTTTCGGGACGGGACGAGACGGAATTTAAATAAATTTTTTTTCGGGACGGGACACCGGGACGGGACACCGGGACGGGACAGGTGCCAAAAAATTTCCGGGCGGGATTCCGGGACGGACGATTCTCTAAAATTAACGGGACGGGACGGAATTGTCCCGTCCCTTCCCCGTCATCATCTCTAATAACGTTTGTAATCATATTAAAAGTTCAGAAAACTTGTTATCAAGAAGATCGACTGGACATCTACATATTGATGTTCTTGATAAAAAAAATTTTAATTTTTAATATGATTACAAACATTATATATACTAATGTGTAGCCAAGATGATGGGCTTTGATTTGCGCCACCATAAAAAGTGAAAATGCCATCTCATTAGAACCAAAATTTAAAAAATATTTGAATTTCTGAAAAAAAAAAGCAGTCACTGCTTGAAAAGCCGTGAGGAGTTTTTCAAAATAATATTACCATAAGTAAAATATGGACGAAAATACCCCATATAATTTGGATACCCAAAAATACATAAAACAAGGGCGATTCAAAAATAGGCTGAAAACCACGATACCCATACCCTGGTTTTTCGGCAATTTCAGGGGGCCCGGCGTCCCCAATTATTTAGTTGATGTGGAAAAAAAGGGGGCAGCACTTTCACTCCCTGCTAAGTTAGAAATTCTAACCACTGAATCACTGACCGTGGAAAACCCTGCAGTTGAGTGTGCTGGCAGAATTGCCACCCTCATCTTCTGAGTTTCCTGCACCAACTTGCTCGTCGATCACATAGTTAAACAGGTGGTATGTGAAGTTTTTGACCAACTAAAACACAAATTACCAACTTTTATAATAAGGCTATTTATGCACCTCAGGATGGTTGACCATAGGAGTGCCACCCAAACAACAGGTCACATGGTAGTTCTTCTTGGACCATAGTGAGTGTGCTGGCACTATAGGGCTGGCAGGAGTTGCTTGCTCTTGCAAAAAGTCAGCTTCCACCGCTGCATGCAGCTCTTCTTCCGCCGCTTTGCCTTCGTCTTGCTCTTCTTCTGCACCAATTGGGGCACCCATTTCCAGAGAGGCTGAGTCTGAAAAAATAACATAATTTTGGTCAATTATTTTAGTCTTTTTTAAATTTAACATTAACATTTTTTTAAATAATAATTGTAAAATATAGATCCGTAGTCGTTCCATCAAAAAATGAAATTTCAAATTTTTTTAACTCAAATTATGCATTTGGTAGAGTTAGGGGCGAATTCGGTGTCGACAAATTGGGCGCTGGTCAAAGATTTGTTTTCCGCTTTCCCTTTTTTATTGGTTGAAATACTTTTTGACCCTGAAATGGCGCTTTTTCTGCCGGAAATGGCACTTTTCCTGCCGGAAATTTGAAAAGCTTGTTTTCGGAAGTTTTCTTATTACTTTTCAATTTGTTTTTGACCAGCATGTAGCCCAGGATCTCAGCGTTCATACAAGCTATCAACTGACTGAATGAGATTTTCAAAAGTTGGAGGAAAAGGGCCTTGAACAGAACGAATTTTTCCAAAAATTTGGTCACTTTAAAGACCTTTTCTTCCAACTTTTTGAAACCTGATTTGGTCAGTTGATAGCTTTTGAGAAAGCTGAGATCTGGGCTACACGCTGGTCGAAAAAAAAATTGAAAAGTAATAAAAACCCCAACAAAAAGCTTTCAAATTTTCAGGAAAAGCTATTCCGGCAGCAGGTTTCAGGGTCGAAAAGTAACAACTTTTTATTCGGCGTTTTTATACGAATTCAATGATAACTACCGTATTTCCTCTAATTAGCGCCCCCCCCCTCACTGATTCAAAATCATGTTTTTGGCATTGCGTTTTCAGCCCACTTTTTGAAGTTACCACTCATTTTGTTGTTAGAAAGATAAGCTACTAAATGGGTGGTAACTTGCCTGAGAGAAGTGATCAAAAGTGGGCTGAAAGCACAATGCCAAAAACATGATTTTGAATCAGGGGGCATAATTAGAAATACGTTACGTGCAAATGATTGAACCAAAACGGCATTTGCTGAACCACATGAATACAGTCGACGCTCTCCATAACGGACCCGAAGGGACCGACTTTTTGTCCGTTATAGAGAGCGTCCGTTATGTAGAGCGTCTATTTAAGTCAAATTATACTAACTCTAATCAAATTGGCCAAATTTTTTGTCCGTTATGGAGGGTCCGTTATGGAGGGGTCCGTTATGGAGGGTCCGTTACGGAGGGGGTCCGTTATGGAGGGGGTCCGTTACGGAGGGTCCGTTATGGAGGGTCCGTTATGGAGGGGTCCCTTATGGAGGTCCGTTATGGAGGGTCCGTTATGGAGGGTCCGTTACGGAGGGTCCGTTATGGAGGGTCCGTTATGGAGGGTCCGTTATGGAGGGTCCGTTATGGAGGGGGTCCGTTATGGAGGGGTCCGTTATGGAGGGGGTCCGTTACGGAGGGGGTCCGTTATGGAGGGGGTCCGTTATGGAGGGTCCGTTATGGAGGGGTCCGTTATGGAGGGGGTCCGTTATGGAGGGTCCGTTACGGAGGGTCCGTTACGGAGGGTCCGTTATGGAGGGGGTCCGTTATGGAGGGTCCGTTATGGAGGGTCCGTTATGGAGGGGTCCGTTATGGAGGGTCCGTTACGGAGGGTCCGTTATGGAGGGGGTCCGTTATGGAGGGGTCCGTTATGGAGGGGTCCGTTTGGAGGGGTCCGTTATGGAGGGGGTCCGTTATGGAGGGGGTCCGTTATGGAGGGGTCCGTTATGGAGGGGTCCGTTACGGAGGGTCCGTTATGGAGGGGTCCGTTACGGAGGGTCCGTTATGGAGGGGGTCCGTTATGGAGGGTCCGTTATGGAGGTCCGTTATGGAGGGTCCGTTACGGAGGGTCCGTTATGGAGGGTCCGTTACGGAGGGTCCGTTATGGAGGGGGTCCGTTACGGAGGGGGTCCGTTATGGAGGGTCCGTTATGGAGGGTCCGTTATGGAGGGGGTCCGTTACGGAGGGGTCCGTTATGGAGGGGTCCGTTATGGAGGGTCCGTTATGGAGGGGGTCCGTTATGGAGGGGGTCCGTTATGGAGGGGGTCCGTTATGGAGGGTCCGTTATGGAGGGGTCCGTTATGGAGGGGGTCCGTTATGGAGGGGTCCGTTATGGAGGGGTCCGTTATGGAGGGGTCCGTTATGGAGGGTCCGTTATGGAGGGGGTCCGTTATGGAGAGCGTCGACTGTATCCACTTTGATCGTGTATTAAAACATCCACTTAATTTGGTTTGGGTACCAGTAAGCCACAAAAAAGGATATCTTTTAAAAGAAGTGTCGTTAAATTGACGCCTGCTGGTCTTTATAGTTATACTATTAAGTTTTTGAAAAAAAAAGACTGGCAAAATCGAAATTTTTACGATTTTTGCACTAGACTAATGAATCAGAGCTAGAGTTGGGCAACGGTAATATCACCGGTCATAATCTAGATTATTACCGAATAATGAAAAATTGGTCATATTCTTTTTCAACAAGCAGGAAACTGTTGGGTCATTGTTTACGTTTCACCTTGTGGGCCACTACTTTTGCTTGATTCAGAACTAACTTTTTTACCGGCGTTCCAGTGGTCATGATTATATATAAGTTTATATTCAAAATGACGCTAGAAAGCAGGACTACATTTTAGTATGAGGTTGTATGACTATGCTTGCAAAATTTACGAAAAAAAAACAAAAATTTTAAAAAAATCCAATCTTTTGGAAACTGAAAGAGTGCAAAAGAATCAGAAAGAGTGCAAACACTGATTTCAGCCTTATTCAGCCTAACTAGAACCGTGGTCCTAGTTCTAATTTATCTTGTGTTCAGACTTTTTAAAATTTTTTTTTATTTCGACCCTAGTATAGAATACCACCACCCCCCCCCAAAACTTATGTCTTCTAAAACTTAAGTAAAGAGCACCCAAATATATGTTGCAGACCCCAGAAAAAGTCCTAAGCCTAAGCCTAAGCCTAAGCCTTCCATACGCTGGCCTACCCCTAAGCCTAAGGGCTAAGCCTAAACTTGTTGTTCCAAAGGGTAGTTTCAACGATTTTTATAAGGTCTGATTTTTGGGGGGGGGTATTCTATATTAGCGCCTTTATTTCTTTTGTGATCATTTGTGCCCTGTCTACTACTCAAAATAATAGTCGGCCATGCACATCACACATGGGCAAGAAGAGAGAGGAAGAAAAAAACCAGAAGTAGGAGCAGAAGAGTGGATGTGGAAGGAAAACTTGAGAGAAGAAAATATTAACACAAAGAAAAGCTCAATACCCCTCTCAAGGACACCACTCCAAGCTATGCTCCACAACTTTGCATGGACCGCCACCAAAAATATGCAAAAAGTTTTGGTCACACAAGGGAAATTGCATTACCAAAATAAGTGCTTCAAAAAATGCTTAGAATGCTCAGTCAATTTACTAAGTATCAGCAATTTCTCAGAGTCAATTGTATTTTTCAAGGTTTCCCATGATTTTTATCGTTTTTAATATTGGGTTGGTGCATAATTAACGTCGCTTTTTTATTTGCACACTATTCAACAACCCAAATACAAGTCTGTCTATCATTTCTGAATATATTCTGGATATTCTCTACATCAATAACAGTTTCATTTGCTTAGCCGATCACTCTGCGAGCGAAGAAGTGAGCATTTTTGACGTAATCAGAAATTGTGGCCGATATTAAAGCGTGGATTACGTCAAAAATGCTACTTCTTCGCTCACGGAATTGATCGCCTACAAATGGGAAGCTGTTATTGAGTGTGAATATGTCTAGAATAATATTCAGAAATGTTATAGGCGGACTTGTATTTGGGTTGTTGTTGAATACAGTCGACGAACCCCTGGGGACCGCCAAAAATGTTCGTTAAATCGAGAGTTTCGTTAAATGGAGAGCTCATTTTAGTCATTTTATTTAATCGCTGGCCAAGTAGGCACCGAAAAAAAGGTTCGTTAAATCGAGGGTTCGTAAATTGAGAGTTCGTTAAATCGAGACTTTACTGTAGTGTGCAAATAAAAAAACCGACGTTAATTATGCACCAACCCAATACAAATATTAGTGAAATGAACCGGTAAAATAGGGCAGCATGATAAAATGCAATACAGGGTTTACCGCAAAAAATTACACCTTCAAAAAAATTAATTAAGGTAGCTTTTTGGCAGGTAAGGGAGAAAGACCACTTTTAGACCACTGTTGTCAATTTTATTTACTAACCTACTCTGAAAAAGTCAGTTTGGTCGTTTTTGGCGGTTTCCTCAAAAAACTATTCTAGCATTATGCAAACAAAATCTTTTATGAAAAGCATTTGAAGACTAAATAAGACCCACAAATAATAAAACCAAACCCACAATTAAGACCCACAAATTTGCCTATCCAGACCAGGTCTGTTTGTTTTTCCACAGTTGCTGTTATCAGTCTGTTATTACTCAGGAGGGGATGGATTACTTACGCAATGTTTTAACACGCAAAGGGCTGAGTGTACTAACGGTAGCGAAATGTTCAGCGAGTCTCACTGAGCATGTTTACAAAATGGAAAAAAGTCACTTTTGGCCACTCCAGGTGCTCGAGAAGCATGGTCATTTTCGTTACCTGGTCTCCACCTAGGTACGTGGGCACTTGTTTACTTGGGGGACCCTTTTTTGGTCAACTGTGAATAGTGTTCAGACGTCTCCTAAGTAATTTTTATACGCTAAAAACGATAAAAAAGTTCTTTCCAAACAATTTCCGTACTAAAAAGACATGTTTTGAAAAAAATTGGTTATCAAAGGTTGACCAACTGCCTTGGTCTCCTAAGCTAAATAAACCAAAAAAGGTACCTTCATATCCTCAAAAATACCGGAAAATGGGATTTTGAATATAGTTTTGTTAACTGGGTCCTAACGCATAAAGAAACTCTGGTATGCATACTGTTTTTATGCATCCAGAGTCCCTTTCGAGTGATTTGTGTCTAAGGTATGTGGGTGTGCGCATCTCAACCCCAAGCAACCAAGGGGCTTGGTTGGTTAGAGATGCGCGCACTCACTTACCTTTGACATGATTCCATTTAAGACTCTTGATCATACATGCATTAAAGACTCTTTTTGCCCAGCTCCAGTGATGAAAACATGGTAGGATACCTTAAAATAAGATATTTTACCTTGGGGGACCAAGGCAGTTGGTCAACCTTTGATAACCAAATTTTTTTTTCAAAACATGTCTTTTTAGTACGGAAATTGTTTGGAAAGAACTTTTTTATCGTTTTTAGCGTATAAAAATTACTTAGGAGACGTCTGAACACTATTCACAGTTGACCAAAAAAGGGTCCCCCCAAGTAAACAAGTTCCGGTACGTGAACGTTTGGTGTCGGTGCTCACTTAAATTGGTATCTCGGCAGTACTACTAATAGTGCAAAATGACCGCTAGGAGTTGTACTATCTATTGAATATATGTGAGTCGATGTTTGTTTTCAAAAAGATTGATAACCCACCCATTGTTCAACAAAAGCCCACTTGCCCGAAATTCCTATCTTTGAGCCAAACTTTGCTCAAAAGTTTGAAATTTGACTTATCAACTTATCAAAAATCTCCAATGGTGTAAAAAGTTGGTTATGGTTGAAGATAAATTAAAAGATTTATGAAGAAAAAATTTAATACAGCAGTCCAAAAAAGGAAGTGAATACGACGACGATAAAATTAGAATTAAAGCAAAAATTTCAATTCAAAAAAGTTAAACAAAAAATTTAAAAAGAAATGGCGCAAGTAATTTTGACACATCCAGTACACTTTACGCATCTCTATCAAACTCGACGTTTTATTGACATTAAAGGCTTTATTATGTATCAAAACATGTTCTCGGTCGTTTTTTACGGCACAAGACAGCATTATTTGCTGATAAAACACGATTAAAATACGTCGGCCAAAAAAATCAAAGCGTGGATTTAATAAAATATACGCGGCAACTTAGATGTTGTACATCCGTCAAGGTCTTATCTAAAAAATCCCGGCACGGGTATTTTATAAGGTTCTGAAAAAATGAAAATTTTCTGTGGTAAAGGGAATACTTGATGAGACCTTACCGAAAATTAAAAATGTGAAATGCCAAAATTAGGGTAAGTACCCGACAGTTTCCGGTACCCGCGTCTTCGGGAAAAATTACCCGGGTTCCTAAGAGGACCGGTGACCAGTGCCCAAATTGTTGTGGTGATATGTGTATTTTGAACTACATTTTGTCCTGACACGAATTGCGTGTCATTGTCTCGTATATTCGGTTGTTAGGAAGTTAATTAGTTAATTGTTGTATTGTTGTATTGTGTTCTGATATAAAGGTTCTTCTGTTTATTCGAGCGCTCATTCCTTTTGCCTATTTATTATACAACATATTTGGCGCAGTCGCAAAATTCAAAATGGAACCTGTTGATATTAAACAGCTTCTTGAGCAAAATGCTCTGTTGATGAAAGCTCAGAGTGAGCAAAATGCTGTTATTTTGAAATTGCTCGCTGAGCGTGATAATTCTGCCGGGGGAGCCGGTGTTACTTCAATTTCAGGTACTAAAGAGATGCTCATGTCTTCATTGGGGGCGCGTATTGAAAGCTTCCGCTACATGCCAGAAGATGACCTAACCTTCGAAAATTGGTGGCTGCGATATGGATCTATTGTCGAGCAGGATGGAAGTCAGCTGCCGGAAGATGCTAAAGTGAGGCTCGTAATTAGTAAGTTACAGACACGTGAGTTCAACCGTTTTTCTGATGCTGTAAAGCCTAAAGGGCCATACGAAAATTCTTTGATTGATACCCTGGCCACACTGAAAACCCTTTTCTCGAGTACTAAGTCCCTTCTTATGAAACGCTACGAATGTTTTCAACTAAAACAAAAAGTGGGTCAGGATATTCTGCAATTTGGTGCTACAGTTAATGGAAGTTGTGAGTCAGCAAAGCCACCCATCAATGCAAATGCTTTGAAATGTCTTGTTTTTCTATCTGGTTTGCACTCTGATTTCCATGAACTTCGCATCAAATGCTTGCAAAAACTGGAAGCGGCTGAAAACGAACATAAGGATCTAAAACTAGAGGAATTGTTGGAAGAGTGCAAAAAGCACTTGGCTCTGAAGGAAAACCTTAGAAGCCTGAACAAAAGTTTCAATTCGCTTTCAACTAATGCTGTCGGCCCTTCTAATTTTCGCAAGCACGTCAAGCCTAAAAATCCCATCAAGCCGGCCGGATATAAGAACAAAAATTTCAATCCCAATTTCAAGAACTCTCATCCGTTCATGCCTAAGGGTGTTTGCTGGAGATGTGGTAGAAAAGACCATATAACCAATTGCAAGTACGCCAATCAAAATTGTAATAATTGTGGGAAGATAGGTCACACTAGCTGGGTATGTCAAAGCAACCCTAAGGGTCCAGTTTTTCAAAATTCTACAAATGTCATACGTACAGAAAATTCTCAGGTCCGAGATGTGGACATAAATATGGACGTTTCCAATATTTTCCTGCGTACCAATTCTTCTAATTTCTCTGCCCCTTGGTACATTTCTCTTCAAATTCGGGGCTTTCCAATAAAACTTTCGTGGATTCTGGTTCGTCGTCTACCCTGCACTGAAGCTACTTGGCGTAAAATAGGAGACCTTTCTTGAACCAATCAAAATTTTGGGCAAATCATTTACAGGCCATACTTTCCATCCCAAAGGCAAGTGCTCAGTTCAAGTCCAGTACAATAATGAGCGTATGCAGACACTGGAGTGTTATGTTGTTGATAATAATTATTTTGATCTCATAGGCCGTCCATGGCTCATTTCTTTGGGATTGGTTCATCGATTATCAGACATTTGTTCTCTTACTACTTCTCTACACAGCATAACACAATTCAGGCTGCTAGCTCTAGTGATAACTTGATAAAAACATGTTGGTTCAGAGCTTCTAAACTGTTCAAGAGAACGTATTGGGTCATTGTACCAAGGTCAAAGCACATTTGTACATAAAATCAGAAGCTAGGCCCGGTTTCATTTCTACGAAACCTAAAGTTCAAAAGCCTCCTTATCCAGTTATATATAATTCTAATATGGGACGCTGTTTCGCTGAACATCATAATGTCCGACCTCGGGAATTCAATATTTCAGTAAAGTCCTTTCCGCTAGTTACCAAGTGCAATGTATAGAAATGGTCCGTTCTTCGACCGATTATAGGTTCGAAAATTGACCGATTTTAAAATTTCGATTTTTTTGCATTTTCGGAGGTTTTCGCCTGGCATTTTATTGAGGATTAAGATTTTACGATTTTTTATATTTTCAGGAAATCGGTCTGAAAATCGGATTATTTTCGGACCGATTTTAGGTACTAAAATCTGACCGAAAATCGGTCTGATTAAAAAATCGGATCATTATGCATTTGGGCACAGGTGTGGCCAAATAGCCAGCCCTAGTCAAATTGTTAATTCTCTTAAGTCAGCTATATTTGAAGAATTCACTTGGCTGATGCCTTGCTTTGTTGTGATTAGCACCAGTTTGAGCAAAATTTAGCTGAACCGGAAAGAATATGGCAAGTAGGAGTAAAGAATAGAAGCAGTTCATTGCAATATTGTTGCTTCTAATTTGAGCTCAACCGAAACAAAAGGCTCAATAGCAGAAGTTGGATCAATGAGGCATGGCACTAGAATTGCTGCCTGGAATATTGGGTGAACGGCAGCTTTTTATTCTCTAGACTAGAAGACGAGATGCCAACAACTAATTGTGGCAAACTGGCTGCTGCTATTCAATAAGCTAACCTTCTAAAAGTCAACAATAAAGTATTTCACAAGAGCGAAAAGACCAATTTTTCCCATACATCAACAATTTGCATGTGCTATAAGTTTTTGGACAAATTTAAATTTTTTGGGGGTTTGGTTTTTATTCCGAAATGTTTTGTGGGCTGAAAGAAAACATGTTTATCCCAGCTTGTACTCTTATTTTATAAAGTTTGCAGCAAAAGATTAATGACCTAAATTGGGTTTTGTACAAATGAATAATGACCGCTGTTTATTCTCTAAAAATTACAAATATTTACAACATTTCTTTCAGCGCCTCTTTATTTACACTTTATTTAGCACATTGCCAATGACTGCGTTCGTGATGTATTGGCTAGCATGGCTGCCTTCCAAGCCATCGGCAGGGGTTCGTGTTGAGTCCTGAGATAGCAGAGAGAAAGACGAGACAGACACAACTTCTTAATTGCTTTATTCGGACACAAACTCATCCACGGCTTTTCAAAACGCCCGAAAAAGTGCATTTTGAACTTTAAGCAAATTTTTGCGGGAAATTAAAAACTCGTCTAATTTGACTAGGCTGTTTTTCTTTCCGGGCAGAAAAGATTTGAGTTAGCCGGAGTTTTCCGGCAAACTTTCGGTTGGCGGTGAGAAATCGGACAGAAATAACAAGGGATTGTACAGGTGATAGTGATACAGTCAACTGTACAGTCATCAGGCCAGTCAACTGTACAGTCAACTGTACAGTCAACTGTACAGTTCAACTGTACAGTCAACTGCAAGAGTCAACTGTACGGTTATCTTTAGTTAAAGGACCCTGTCTCTTAATTATCATGGGAATTTCAAAGGTTTGAATGCGCGCGAGCACGCATTTTGTCAATAATATTCTCAAATTGTTTTTTGGTTGCTTTTATTGTTTAGAAAATAAATTTGTAAATTTGTTGAAAACTTAGAACCATTGATAATCGAGCACAACGTTGCTTGACAATGCCAGATCGACAAGTAATGCGACTTGACTGCTCCACATTTGTCACTGTGACAGTGAGACTTATATCAATCACATAGCGTTTAAAATAAAAATGAAAACAAAAATAAATTCGAAAACATTCAGACAAAATCTATGTGGTCCCGCGCGCATTCAAAGATTTGAAATTGCCATGATAAGGAAGAGACAGGGTCCTTTAACTTTCTTAAACTTACAGATTTTTGGTAAGTTATACAGGCTGTTACCGTGATAACTTACCGTCTAAATAACCCTAGTGAAAACGCATAAAAACGAGGTGTAACACGGGTTCGGTCCACAGAGAGTTTCTCCTGTTCCATTTGTTTGGAAAATTTCAGCGTTCTTTTCTGTCCGAAAGTCATGTGCACCCTGAATTTGACTAGAAAATGTCTAGCTTAAAATGTTTTTAGTTCTCACACGTCCTCGATCCCCAAGATCTCCTCCCATTTTAAGGAATCCAGGCTACATTTTGCATATATGAATCTGTTACTGAGAATACGATTTTCGATATTTTCAACACGATTAAAGTTTCATGCAACGCCTTTTATTTGAAAAGTCTGACTTACCTGACTCAGCAATAAATTTTTATAGGAAAATTCGAAAATCTGATATTTATGACTTACATCTACTTTTTGATTTTATGTCGAACGGGATAATAATAAAATAGGGGCACAAAAACCAAAAAATTGAAGTGGTCGGGAGATTTGCTTGAACTTGTGGCTTCAAGGAAAAGCGCCTTATTTGCTATGTAAAATGGTCGGACGGAAATGTACCTACTGCGCATGCAAACACGTCTAAAAATGCAAAATGCACCTTTTCGGGCGTTTTGAAGGCCGTGCTGATCTAGAACAGATACCGCATTTCCTCTAATAAGCACCCATGCTCTAATAAGCGCCCACCCCTAACTTTGACGACCTAAATCTCAATCTAGAGCAAATATTTAGCATTGCTATTTTTCGAATTTTCTTAACTCTCACGAGCTCTACCGATTACGCGTTTTAGATTTTGGTTGAGCACCCAAAATTTTCGAGATCGAGATCAGATTTTTGGAGGTTTGAAAAATAAGGGCCCATGGGCTCTTATTAGAGGAAATACGGTACATTCAGACCCCTTATATACTAACACGGACAATACAAACAGACAAATGGCGATTCATATCAACTACCCAACAGCTCGAAAAGGGAATCGAACATATGGTCACTGTTATACCAAAATTAACACAGTGACAAAAAAAGTTCTGGCTACTTTCCGAATTCCGAAAAATCAATCGCACTGCAACTATACACTACAAATACAAATGTGCAGCAAAAATGAGCAATATTAAAAAACATCTAAACCTAGTAGAAACCCCAAACAAAAAAAGTTAAAAAAAGAGCTTTGGTGAGGAATGAGGAAAGGCAATAAGAGTCCCCAATACATGCCTCTATTGTGTGTTTGGCTGCAGAGCAGGGCCGGGGGCTGCTATTATCAACAGCAGCAAAAAGGAATAAAAAGAGGAGGAAGAAAAGCAGCAGCCGAAAACCGGTTAAAAGCAGTCCATCTAACCTCCAGCCTATTGCTCAATGGCTGAATTGCGCCCAGCAAAGCTGTTTAAAATAGGTGAATCTGCTTCTATTCTCCCAATTGCAATACCAGACAGGCAAAATACCGCTACTTTTACTGTTTTTCCAGCTGCTGCGGCTACAGCCTAGCACTCCAATCAAAAGTGATTGCGCAATGGGGTGAGATTGGGGGTGGGCTGTGTGTTTTTAAGCCTGCCTGACTAAAACTGGTTATTTTGAGGCGATAATAGGGTGGTGATCCCTAACACTGATTAAATTAGCAGGCTGATACCTACAACAAACACTCACTTTTTCAGCCAAATTATTTGAGATTATAAATGATATCTGGCTAAAAATATGTAAGAAGGAATAGAAGCGCAGTAGTAGGTATTGATTTGTTCGGGTCGTCTGATTTTTTGACTATCAGCTATTGATTTGTACCAATGCATTCAAATGCCTATTTATAGTATTTGAAAAAGATGGGAACAGCAAACAGCTTCTGGAAGTGTTTATGGATTTTTTTAAACTGATGTCGTGTGTTTTTATTTGAGATGAATCCACCATATAACCCTGGGTTGCTTAATTTACTGGACAGAAAAGAATTTGGAAAGTTTTGGAAAAATTTCCAGTCAAAAGACTGAAATTATAAAGGACTTTGTAAATTTTCTGGAAAACTTTCCGGAAAGTTTTCCAAAAGAGTTAAATACTCAGCAAACTTGATATAACCTCTAATAATGCACTCTCCCTAATTAGAAAATCGGACCCTACCGGAGTATACCAACCTCCACCACCTAAATGCTCTAATAGAAACCCCGGGGTTACTATTTTTCAATCGCCTAAAAATCTTGAAATTGTCAATCCAAAATGAAATCTCATCTGAAATCTTAGTCAAAAAATAGAGGGGTGGATTTCTATTAGAGCATGAAAAAGACGAAAAAACTTTCCGAATAACCTAATAACATTATGTTCTTGGAATTGTATTTTGCCTCTTTTTGAAGACTTCTCTCAAGCAAGTTACCACCCATTTTGTAGCCGGTGGGATGAGAAACATAATGGGTACTAACTGGCCTG
>JAMRYI010000880.1:0-64441 GCA_029231635.1 Ditylenchus weischeri | reverse complement strand
AAAAGGTTAAAAAAGTGTCGGACCCAAGGTGGGAACGAACTTTTGGGGGTGTTACTATATCTGTTGTAACGTAAAAAGTGGGAAGCCAACCCACTAGGCTACACGTGTAGAACTTATAGTAATAGTCGTAATTTAACCTATATGTAACATCTCTCCCTTCAAGTATGAATGTAGATTTCGATGGACTTATAGAAACCGTTCGCAGGGCTGCTAGGAATAAAGAGCAGACATCCCACTAAGATGAATCTCCCATGTCAAAACCTTTTCTAGGTGTATGCAAATAACTGACATGGCCATGAAATTATGAAAATCGGATCGAATTTTTTCAGTGGAGTGCCACCTACTTCCCTCCGTTGTATTGTAATACAACCACTTATTAGAAACGTCGAATGGGAGGGTCGAATGTAATGGGAGGAATTCGAAATATTAAATGTCCGGACCCTTGCGGGATCGACTTGCGACTGCGCCAATTGTTGTAACGTAAAAGTGGGAAGCCAACCCACTAGGCTACACGTGTAGAACTTATAGTAATAGTCGTAATTTAACCTATATGTAACAATATCGAGAGTCGACTGTAGTGCAATTTAGAACAACTTTTAAATTGAAGTTTAGTCATTTGTATTTTTCTTCCAAAAAGCCATATCTGAACATTCTTACATGTCGAAATTAATATGTGAAATATGTTATGTACAGTAGCGGAAAAAGGTCTACGGGCAAGCACATGTGTAATTGTAAGTACATAAGTAATTGTCAATTCATTGTTTGAATATGATGTTTCATTGTAAAACTAAGTTTTTAAAATTTCAAATTTTTGGACGTCAATTTTTTTTAAGTTCGAGTGGAGGTCTCGAGTCGAAGACTCGACATCACTAATTACAAAAGCAATTTTATCGGCAAATCGACTATGCTGAGCACTAATCTCGTATCAGAATTTTTAGTTTTTTTTTTAGCAAAAACGAAGTTGTACTTGTTAAAACTTTTTTTAAAACATACGTGGTCATTTGAATAAAAACATTCTTTTCAATTCAAGTTTGTTTTAATATTAAACATTCTGAATTTTTAATTTTTACAAAACATTCTTTGAATATTTTTATTGATTTTTTGGGCCTTTCTCAACACTTTAAAAACTTTTTTCGTCAACTAAAAAACGGCATTGTCACAATTAGTTTCATTACAAAAAAGCTTAAACATATTTTAAGGAGTAAATTTAAGCATGCAAATGAGTAACTGCAGTATAAAAGAGAGCAACCCAAATCACGCAAAAGGACCAGCTCTTTTGACTATAAAAATTGCCAAACTTCGAAGGCGGTATATTGTTGGAAAAAGTCACTTTTTAATTAAGCGAAAAAATAGGTACTTGTGCACTTGAAGGCCCCTTTTTTGTTGACTGTGAATAAGGTTTGTATGCCTTCTAAGTAATTTTTATACGTCAAAAACGATAAAAAAGTTGTTTTCCGACGTTTTCCTTACTAAAAACTAAGGGTTTCAAAGATTTTTTATTTTGCAAAAATTTACCTTTTGCCTTGGTCCCCCAATGCAAATTGTACTACAAAACCAAGCTCCTTAACAGAAACAAAATTATTCGCATTTGAAGTCGTTGTAAACACTAATTTGCAACCAAAAATTGTAGAACACATCCTTCCCGTTGAAATAACGACACCAAAGATACTCTTCGATATAGCTGACAAGCTTGCTTCTAGCTGTACCATATTCTTTCTTATGTCTATGTTTGAATTTCTGGTGCATTGATTCAATACTCTGCGTATAGACGTCTGGATCTTCTGGGTGCACAAAGTTTGCGGAGTGATTCACAACATAATGTTCGTATCTTTCTAGCCAGTCAACAACTCCATTATTGCCAGCCAGAAACCTATCTTTCCATTTGACTATAGTGTGACGACTCAGAGTAGACCCCCCTCTCGTGTGAACTCGAACTCATAGTCTTCTTGCTTGCAGAAACCACGGGACCAGAAATAGGATATTTTCATGTGCTTAATATTATATTTTTAAAGGCTAATGTTGATCATTTCTAACTTCTTTCAAGGTCAGCGTACTTTCTTCGAACCAGCTACCGACCAGAAAACCCTTCTTCTTTCTGCAACTCTTCGATAAACAGGTATTTGCAACTTCATCTCACGTACACACTCACAAGTTCGTCGAGAGTGCAATAGGCTGAGGAGTTGCAACCACTCGAGAAAATCGGAATCAGGCAAAAATAGCTTTTGTTATAGTTTGTCTAAATTCGTCGAAATCATTGAAGTTATAAGAATTATTCTACTGCGCTTTAGTCAATGGAGCTGCGCAAAAATAGTCTCTAAATGCATTTTTGATCATGAGTCTTGCTCGGAATTATGTCTAAGGTAAGTGAGTGCGCGCATCTCTATCTCTAAAGCCCTGTGCGCAATTCCGGGGAACGCAAGGGACTTGGGGCTTGGAGTTGAGATGCGCACACCCACATACCTTAGACACAAATCACTCGAAAGTGACTATGGATGGATGGAGGGGGCTTGGAGTTGAGATGCGCACACCCACATACCTTAGACACAAATCCCTCGAAATTGACTCTGGATGCATAAAAATGTATGCATACCAGAGTTTATTTATGCGGTAGGCCTCAGTATTCAAAACTATGTTCAAATTATCTTTTTGAATTATATAGGTACCTTTTCTAGTAATTTAGCCTTGAGGAACCAAAGCTTGAGGTAAATTTTTGCAAAAAAAAATTTAAATCTCTTACTTTTTAGTAAGGAAATCGCTGGAAAACAACTTTTTAATCGTTCTTAGCGTAAAAAAAAGGAATTAGGGGGCATTTAAACCCCATACACAGTTAACAAAAAAGGGCCCCCAAGTGCACAAGTGCCAAAAAATATGGGCGTTTTCTTTGCCGAATTCTTTACCAGTATATACGTAACAACAACCGCCACCGCCCAACCTCGCCTCACACCGTCGCCACCCCCCCACAAGCCCCCCCCTTCCCGTGGGAGAGAGTCCCACTCACTTAAACCTCAGTTAAGTTCAGTCCCCATTTGAAGTAACAAAAATTTTTGTTACACCCTGTAATTTTCTTCCTAAAATTTTGAGACAAGAGATAAATTTTAAAAGATCTGAGAAAAAGATCACACATTGTTTCTTTTTCGCAAAAAACCTTTTTTTAAAACATACGTAGTCATTTGTGTGAAAAACTATCAAATGTTGTGTCAAAAATCTTATAGCAGGATACTTTTATTAATTTTAATATTATTTATTTTTACGTTATCCGCAGTATTGTTTGGCAGCCACAGAATTGTTGTGGTAATCGATTTTTTAACAAAATAAAAACGCTCACATTTACAATTAAAAGGTTAACTTGTGTTGTTAAAAAATTTTAGTCTATCAGCACTTTTTTTTTAAATTAGCACTTTTTCGAGAAAGTTGGAAAAAACTCGGGTTTTGCCCGTTTTTTAAAAATTGATTTTTCTGTAAAGACCATATCTTAGCGCTCAGATTTTTAAAAATTATTTTATAAAATGGTTTTAGTAGCTCTTGAGCTGCGCTACAACATTGTTTTAAAATATTTTTTAAAGCAATAAATCTTGAAACAAAATTTTGACCAGTTAAAGTGATGAAGATAGATAAAATCCCTCATCAACTTTTCAAAATGACCTTACAGGTGCTTCAAGCCAAATAATGCCTATTCTAGGATATTCCGAATTAACTTTATACACCATTTGAAACAGGAAGATAAAGGCTACAGAACCATATGTTTGGATTGATTTTGCAATCAAAAAAGTATTACTAAAAATGAGTTAAAAAAGTATCAACGAACTTTTGGACCACCCGTTAAAAATGCAAGACAACGTTAGTACATAACAAGAAAAAATTTAATGCGTGATTATAATTTTCGTCACTCTTCTTAATGATGAATTAAAAAATTAACCTTTTTTGCAAAAGAAACATTTTCTTAGTTACTTACTGATTTTTTTGGCGCCCGGTGCCGAAAAATTACCGGTGCCAAGTTGTGCGCTCAGCGCCAATTTTTTTGAAAAATCCGGCGCCGGTGCCGACCCCCGGCGCCAAAAAAATTTTTCGTACAACTATGGTGATGTGTCATTCGATGCCGGAAGAGAACCTTTCTTTATTTTGTAAGTAGCAAACATTCAAATGATAAATTTCCACAGATTTTTGTATGAATCAAATGTTTGTTGTTTCAAGCGGATTTGAAATTCATGAAGTACTTTGAAACTTAAAGGGCTGTTTCACATGCAAATCGACTATGCTGAACACGAATCCGGTGTCAAAATAAGCAATGAATATTCGGGTAATTCTGCCACAAAACGGGATTTAGAAAAAACTCAGACAAAGGGGTGAGAAAAAATAGCTCCTTTTTTTGACCAAAAACATTACTGCCGCATTTACCAATTATTAAGACTTTCCTTCTCTGCCTACAGTAAAATCAGAGCTCAAAAATACAAGGGTCCGCCAACAAATGCCAAAGATAGGAGAGAGGTGAGTTGATCAGAGTACACTCCATTTTTTTGAACAGAGGAGGAAGCGCACAACTTTTCGAATTACTTTTCTATAAAAAATTAACATTTCTTTTTAAGAAATAGTCCAAGGGCATAACCTATTGTGCCATGAATTGGGTGCTATTAGGATATTTTGTAAAATTTTGAAATAAACCATGCTATTTTTTGTTAAATCGTGCGAGCAATTGGGTTCGATAACACCAAAACCACGATTTTACCCACCGAAACCTTAACAGCTGTGCTGGCTTACCTAAACCTGTTACCTAGACTTTACCTGTTACATGTCAAATAAGAGGCCTTGGAGAAGCCTCTAAGACTACTCGAAACACGAATTGTTTGCTTATACCCTGAAAATTCTACCCTTATCACTGTTGACATATTTAAGCATGCAAATGAGTAACTGCAGTATAATTTTATCTGTAAAATAGTGTCGAAATCTGAACTGAAATTTTGACGAGTAACAATGATGAAGATACTTGTCAACTTCCCAAATTGTTCTCACAAGTTTTTGGAGCCCAACAATGACTGTTCTAAAAGTTTGCATGCAAATTTTAGATATCAAATGAAAGATAAAGAACTCCGCTACAAAATAGTGTATTTAATTTTCTATTGTGTTCAAAAATTCAAAAATTGTGTTCAAAAATTGGTTTAAAAAAATGGCCATGACTTACTTACCAACCCAATAAAAATAAAAACTTTTTTACAAAAAATGTAATCATTGTGTATACAAATTGTGTCTATAAAAATGAGCGCCACCGCCTCCGCCGCCGACGATATTTTGAAGATTTTGCATTGCCGCCGGCTGCCCGAAATCGCCAATTTTCCCCAGTAGGACGCGGCGGAAGTGGGCTGTTGGCGGAGCGTCGGCGGCCGCGCAAGTAAGCCCGGAACGTTTTAATGATTTAAAACTTTTAAACAGACGAGAGGTGCCTTTTGCGCCTCGTATTATTATAACTGGTAAGAAAAACGAAAATAAAACACATTTTGGTTAAGAGTCCTAAGAAAAATGTGAGTGAAAGTAAGCCAGCAAGCAGAAGAGTGTGTTTAACAGAAACTGTAGAGTTTAAAAATGCGTTAATTTTACAAAAGAGAGGTATGGAATTCAACAGAGAGCCTGAAACCCTTCACATTGACTACAAGGCTTCCTGGCCCAGGGTCAAGCAGCATTTCAATGTGAGTCTATCCTTTTTTTCAAAACGTACCTGAAAACAAATGTTTTTAGAATATTTGGAGTGATTTAAAGTCTAAAATGCGGTTGTTATCATTTTTTTCTGATGGTGAAGAAGTCAAATACTTTGCACAATTTGTTAAAGCAGACGATCAGTGCAACGTTGTTACACTAGGTTTTTAAATCAAATTTTCTAAGTTTTAGTCTTACTTTTGTCTATTAAAAAAAAAGATTGTAAAATAAGTGAAATTCAAAACTTAATTTATCCAACTTTTTTTGTAAGCTCCGTGTATGCTTCAGTGTCGATTCCATTTTAACAAGCTTTAGCTTTTAAGCAGCGGCTTAGTTGAGTTTTGGAATAAAAGTAACTTGTGAGCTACTTGACTCGTTTCAGACACACTGGTAGGGTTCTTATTGTAAAGTTTTTATTTACGAGTTTCTCGCAATCTTACTGAATTCGCGAGTTCTAATCGCCAGTTTTACGAGTAAACACAGCTATTGTGGGCCTGACAGGAAAATATATAGGAGTGACCAAGCGATATCGAAAATTTTTCGCTCAAAATAAGTGTTAAAAAATAATACGATGCGGAATTCCAAAAAAAGGACAAAATTTTATTACCGTATATTCTCTATTTATTACCCATGAGTAATTTTTTTTTTCAACCACCTCTGTGGGGTGAGTAATTACTAAAGAGTATGTAATATTTTTTTTTAACAAAATTCTAGCATAAATCAAGGCCTACAATGCTACTTCTTTATAAAATTAGCACGTATTTTTGCACACCAAATCTTATAAATATACTCTTTATAGTGCTATAAGAAGTGGAGATAATATACCTCTATATAGTATTTGGCATGTGTGGGTTTTATATCGGAAAAAAACGGAACGTTTTTTTCCGAATTTGGTTTTCAGTGTTTTTATCGTTCCGTTTTCTGTGTTTCGTTTTTCGAAATTGTGCCCAAATATTTTCGAATGTTTTTTGCTAAATTTTGGGTTCTAACTGGTCATTTAAATCTGAATAACTCACTTTCCTTCAAAAAAAAATTACAGGGTGAACCAAAAAAAATTCTACCATTTTTTAAAATTTGGTGTACGCAACCCCTTATCAAATTCTGAGAGTATTCGATAAGAATGGTGTCTGCAGCACTGGTCCAGTCTTATATAATTTTACTATGTTAGTGCACACCAAGACTGTTATTTTTTCTTTGCTTTTCTTTTTTGGGTTTTTGTGATTTTTTAGGATTAGAGAAGGGTAGGCCAGCGTATGTTAGGACTGACTCAAACATATTTAAAAGTCATGTTTAGTCCGTCCCAACATACGCTGGCCTGAATTGTCTTTTAGCAGTTTCGTTCAATCTGCATTCTGTTGCTTGCCTTCTTTTTGCCCATAGAATAGCTCTGATTGATCTTCCACTTCCACACGATCAAGAGTACAGATCTCGGAATCATCTCTAAGGTAAGTGAGTGCGCGCATCTCTAACTCCCAAGCCTTTTACGCACCCAAAGGGAGCTTGATGGCTTGGAGTTGAGATGCGCACACCCACATACCTTAGACACAAATCACTCGAAAGTGACTCCGGATGCATGAAAAAACATGCATACCAGAATTTCTTGTTGCGGTAGACCCGAGTTAACAAAACCACGTTCAACATTTTCTTGTTAGTGGGCAAAGTGGTCAAAATTCTTTTTTAAGAAAAAGGAGTTTTGGTGGTTTAGCCGAGCTTTCTGATAGTGTGTCGTTTGCTGATATACCACATCATTTAAAGGAATCAAATTACGGCATTTATGAAAAACTGAAAAATACACTACTTAAATAAAACAAGCTTTTTTTTGTCAAAGCTAATTGATCTCGGTACTCCAGGCACTTTTTTCGAAAAATTGTCGCACCTTCGTCAGGCAATTCTTGGCGGAGAGTACAGAAAAAAAATTGTTTAGCCTATTTTTTTTCCTAAATTTTCAAGAAAAAAAAATTTTTTTTTTGGATTTTTTTGGGGGTGTTCCTGCATCTTTACGGATTTGGGCTGACCAAAAGGGCAAAAATACAACATTTCAGCTATCCAATAAAAAAAGATTGGGTCAAAATGATAAGCTGAGAATGCTATAGGCTATAGATACATTCGATAGTTAAAAAAATTCAAAAATTTGAATTCGCGCCATGAGTCGAATTTTTTTGTCTCGATAGGAATTTAAGGTTAGTAGTGTTTCTATAACAGCTTTTTGCACTGAAAAAAATATTTGAAACAAACTTTTCTGAAATTTGAAGATTGGTCTAAAAATTTTTGCGGGCTAGGCCAACCCTAGTGTATATGTGAAAAATTTTCAGCATGAGTTGAAGTTTCTCAATATACACCTAATACAGATTGTACTCAGAGTGTTAAAAAAACAAATTAGCTTAAATGTTTCAAAAGATTAAAACAAATGAAAAATTTTTAGTCTAAAAATGGCCAAAAATATGAAAGGAGCTTGAGAAAAATCATATTTCTAGGCATTGGATACCATATAAGCTTTGAAAAGTATGTGTATTCTCGCTATCCTCAATGCGACTTCCTTGGCCTAGATCCTGAACCAAAAGGCAACAAAGAGCTATATGAAAGTATGCCTGGTGCGCGCTTTGTTTCTGGAGCTGTAAAAGGCATTGGAGGAAACTTCGAAGGCGATGTTTGGCAAAGTAATTTTTTGAAATAAAAAAAATGTTGAAACAAAAAGGGGGATATGACAGCTGGCAAAAAAACCATTTCAGAAAAGACTATTACAGAAAAAAAAAACCATTTCACAAATAAAAAATCGTCGAAAGTGCCATTTGGCGAAAAACCATAACACCAAAACAAAAAAATCAGCGTCAAACAAAAAATTTTTTTGAAAATTAAAATATTTTTTGTCTCGAGAAAAATTCAAAATTTGACGCTGATCTATTTGTTGTAAGAGCAATTTTTATGCAAATCGTCCACGCTGAACACGAATGCGGTGTTTGATTTTAAAAATTGTCAGTTTGCACTGCAGTGAATGCCAATTATAGTGACCTAGAAGCCATAACTTTGCAAAGAAATCTTTTTACTATTTTCTCTCCAGATTCGGAATCTCTATAAAATTATCTATAAAACAGTTCCTTATTCACACTCAGTTGGTCTATTGTGAGAAAGGTTATAATGATTTAAAAATGAGTCCTTCTCAAATGGCTGACGCTATGATCTTTGGAATTTTGCGGCAGTAAATTTATATGACTTCATTTAAATGAGCTACCTGTTGACTAAGTAAATATTGCTTCAAAACTTCAGATAAAATTTTAAGAATCCGCCCAAGAATGCTGACTCGAATTGAGTGACGGTTCTTGGGCTGATTCTTCCTTTTTTATCTCAATTTTTCAAACAACATATACTTTATCAATGGCTAATCTCAGCTACAAGATGGCGCTAACAGAATAATTTCAAACAGCCTCCACATTGTGAATGCGGCTTAACCGAATCCGATCTATTTTTGCGTTGGTTTCCCTTGCTGTTTTTCTGATTAGATTATTTTCCAATTACGGTCCAAAATTTGTGAACATAAAATGTAGATACCGTATTTTCTCTAATAGAAGCCCTGGCTTGTATATTTCGATCCTCTAAAAATCTTGAAATTGTCAATCAAAAATGGCTTTATCTCTGAAAAAGCTGACAGCTAAACTGTTACTCCCACTAAGCCGTCATTTTTTCAAAATTTGGCTGGCCGACAAAGAAAATCAAAGAAAGATACCCTCGCTAAACCGTCACTCGCTAAGCCATTACTCTCGCTAAACAGTCACGCTTTGCGATCTTCAAGAAAGAAATTTACTCTCGTTAAACCGTCACCTATAATTTTTTATCTATTTTTGGAAATTACAGCCAACTTTTTAAATTTAGTTTTCTTTGTCATTTATGTTTTTTATGTTTGTTAGTCTCATTTTGTCTCGTTTTCTGTTTAATATATTATTTTATGCTTTCCAAATGTTTCGAAAGCAAAGCGCAGTCACGCTGGAGAAAAAGAAAGAGATCATCGAGGCTGCAGAAAAGAACAACAACAAGACAAAGCTTGCCGAGCAGTTCGAAATTCCCCAGACAACTCTCAATGACATTCTAAAGGACAAGAAGGCAATTCTGAATGCGATCGCAAAATGAAACAGTGCGAAGCGCACGGGATTCAAGCCCGGAATGCATGTGAAGGTTTGAGAAGCGCCTGTTTTCTGCATCAAGAAAAAAATCTTTCCGTCACTGGCGATTAAGTTAAAGTGAGCCATTTGTTTTCCTCTTTGTCTTTCACATCGAAACTTTAGGAGAACGTTTTTCAACAGCAGCGCATGAAAAATCAGGAACAAATCACACTTACAGATTTCTTCCCCATTGTTAAAAATTTCGTTCGTTTTGATTGTTATTTGTTCAAAATAAACCGCTATTCCGGATACCGTATTTCTTCTAATTGCCGCACAGTCTCTAATTACCGCACACCCCTAACTTTAAAGACTTATATCTCGGAGCAGAGTGAATATTTTGCTAAGCTGTTTGATGCATTTTCTTAACTCCCACGAGCTCTACCGATTCCACTTTTCAGATCTTGGTTTAGCACCCAAAAATCTTTAGATCGAATTTGAAAATTTCCGATTTTCAGGTGATTGAAAAATAAGCGCACATGTGCGCCAATTAGAAGAAATACGGTACTTGCCATTAATAATACGACACCCTCAGTAAACCGTCACACTCGATAAACCGTCACTTATGAGAGGTCCCCGGGGGTGACGGCTTAGCGATACTCGACTGTGATTAGAATTTTACGGCAAAAAGATTGATTTTTGAACTATTATTTTTACCGAATACAAAGGTACAGCTGATACAACGTCCAAATTCGAATTAAAATATATGATTTTTTTGCTTATATGTCGACTTTATGCAGCTAAAAGTGTTTTTATCGAATTTTTTTATTATTTTTATAAGTCTAATAATGGCGCTCCTAAAAAAATTAAAAAAAATCCGTTCTTGACCACCTTTAAGTACACTAGCCGCGAAATGGCAGTTTTGCAAAATGGCAGTTTGCAAAATGGAGCATTCGATGGCATTCTTTTGTGAAGTGGTTATTTCTGAAATTGTTTTTTTGCTAACCATACCGCAACAAAAAACCAGCAGTCAAAAAGAGTTTTGAACTCTTAAAAAGCAAGATTTAATTACTGGGTATTGAACAGGACTCCCATCTCGTTGGATATATCAGAAAACGTTTGATTATCAACGAAGAGGTTGGATCTGTTTGATTTCGGCAAAATAGAAACAAAATTAGTCAAATTAATCAATTTCCGCCAACATTTCGCGTATTTTCTTTTGTTTTCTTTTACAATTTTTGTCCGTTTTTTTTTTAATTTTTTTCTAATTTATTTGTTCTCCGATGCTTTGCTTTTAAAAAATGCGTTAATTAACGCAAAGCAAAGTACAACGCGCAGTATGATAAAACATTTTCAGTTCAAATACAAGAGGTTCTAAGTTGTGTGCACCTCCAAATAAAGTGTGCACCTCCACTGATTGTCTTGAGCAGACGAAATATTTGATAACTTGACTTATTCATATATGCGGACGTTTTACGAAGTCAAAAAATAATTTCATCTATCTAATACCGGTTACTATTAGTTAATGTAACAGCATGTTTAATCATGCTACAGTCAAACCCCGATATAGTGCGACTCCGATATAGTGCGAGTCTCGTTATAGTGCGAATTTTGTTTGGTCCCAGGGGTCGCACTATATCGGGGTTTGACTGTAGCAGCAAATGTCAATATTTTTTCCAAAATTTTTTTTTAAAGACTTTTTTTCGAAGATAAATTTAAACAAAACTTTCTTTCAAAAGTCTATTTTGTACTTTTTTAACTAACAAGAGTTTAAAAAATCGGTCGTAAAAACATCAAGTACTTTCTGCATGAAAAAAGGCGGTTCAGAATTAATGGGTACAAGAAATCTTTTAAAAATTTATAATTAAATTATTAATAACAATAATTTTTAAAACATTTCAGAAGACTTTTCAAGTAAACGCAAAACTCTTGAATACATGGGCGTAGCAGATTTTCTCCACAAATACAACGGTAATCGAGCTATTGATTTGCTTCTTGTTGACGTGGAAGGCTCGGAATATGGCATAATTAACCAGTTAGCTGGTAAGTATTTAAATTTTTTCAAACGCAAAAATTCATATCTGATATCGAGAAAAAAAATCTAGAAGACAAAAAAAATTGGATTATAAGATTCTTAAAAAATGTTCAGCTTGTAGTTGCAGTTTTTCTATATTACTTGAGAAACGTTTTCAGCAATTTTTTAAACGTTTTTACCTCATATTTTCGGCCCAATTTTCTTTTAGGATCATCGTGTTATCTGACATTTTTAAGCAATTTTAATTCTGGTTTAAGTATTTTTTCATAAAAAATCTTCGAGTAGGCCCGATTTTTAAGAGATCTTCTAATAAATTTTAAAAAGCGGGTGTTTTTATCTCGAGTGTTTGTTAGTCAATTTTTTTTTCATATAATAAAGAAATGGTGCGTATAATATACAAACAATACGCATAAACGCATGATTGACAGCGCTACATTCGTACAGTCAAACCCCGATATAGTGCGACCCCTGGGGACCAAACAAAATTCGCACTATAACGAGACTCGCACTATATCGGGACTCGCACTATCGAGACTTTTAAAGACTTTTGACCAAATGGGTCGAGCTCAAGGTCGCACTATATCGGGGTTCGCACTATATCGGGGTTTGACTGTATAGAAAAATATTTCGCCTAAAAAATTTTGACGTGAAATTTCAATAAAAACATGGTTAAGGATGCTGAATAAGATCTTTTCAAATCTTTTTATAAAAAACATTTACACCGCTGCTTAAGATTGAAATAATTATAGATCCTTGGCTATAGTTAATAAAAAAGATTTGCGGTCTCGAAAAATGAAAACTTTCATAAATTTGGGAACTATGCATATAAATGAATAATAAACTTTTTAAAATAAGCAATTAGACATCGAGATGATAAAAAAAATATTAGTTTGAGTAAACTTTCACACACTTTTCCAAATCACACACTTTTCCCTTTTTTATGTGCCTTAATAAAGAAAAAAGACCATTCCTTGGTCCTGACATACTCAGCCCAAATCAATTTTTTTTTGAAAAAGTTCTTAAACACCACATAAAAGTATTCAAAGGTGACCCGAAACTCAATTTTTAATTTATCAGGGCCGGTATCAATAAAGATTACCCTTACCTCTACCTTTTAAAAATTTTACCCTGCTACCACCCATGGTAAAAATATGCCTTGGTCCCCCCTGTTGTTTTTTACCCTTACCTCTACCTCTACCTTTACCTCTAGCTTTTATTAATACGGGTAGAGGTAAGGGAACATCCATAAATTATGTCAGACTGACAGGCCGTTTTGGGAACCCCCACCCCCTGTCAGAACATGTCAGAATGGGCTTGACCCCCTTATTGAAATCTGACAATTTTCTGACACAACTTTGTGACCCAAAATTTATTTCTGCACATTTTTTTTTGAAGTTTAAAACCTTAAAAATGATAGTGTAAAATAACAGAAGCCTTTATTATATGTTAATTGCATGTTTTTAAGTTACAAATGCATAAAAAATATTGCTTTTAATATGAGTTTTAATATGACTTGAAATATGAGCCATGATGGGAAAATTCAATATTTATTTTCAAATCTATGTTTTAAAATATATCTATCTATCTATTTTTTATATGACAAAATAATTTAAAATTTTAGAAATCTAGCTTAAATTCTTAAAATATTTAGCGAAAAATTTGCGGAGAAATCTGACATTCTTGTCAGAAAAAGGTCTTCTACCCCCACCTCCTTGTCAGATTTTGTCAGATTGGCATGGGAACCCCCAACCCCCCTGTCAGTCTGACATAATTTATGGATGTTCCCTAAGGGTAAATCGATTATTAATACCGCCCAGAACTCAAAAAAAAGGCCTTTTTAAGCTTCAGAGGTGATTCATTTTCGTTATGTAATGTTTGAGAATGTTAAAAAAACTTGATTTATAGCAGGTAAATCCAAATAAAAAAACAAAAGTTAAAAATTGTGCAATTCAAATTTTAAAAATATTTTAAAAATCTGTCTTTAATTTCAAAGTTACTATTCTTTACTTTTCAATTAATACAATATTCATTTAAAATTTAACACGTTTACAGAGAAATTTCTCATAGTTCAAGCTTTTGCTCGAGATGATAAAACAATGTAAAAAGCCATCCGGGCAAATTCTTGATAAGCCCTGTACTTTAGTTGGAAAAATTCATATTGCAAGATTTATTGTTTCAGAAAATGCAACTGCTCTGCCGGTGATTTGCCAAATAAACATTGAACTTCATTATCCTTTGGAGACGTTCAACGAGTCATATTCTCACTTTTTTCAAAACATGGAAAGAATTTTCGATAGATATATGCTCCTTAATACTGACTTTTTTGCTCCAGTCTCGTATCTTCGCATTTTTTTGGTAAACTATTCAGATGAAAAATGCGTGAAAAAAATTTTTTGTTAATAAATATGATGTAGATTTTTTGGTACTTGTGCTGTTTAAGGCCCCCTTATTTTTTTGGATTTTTGTTGTAAAAAAGTGATTTTTTAACGACTTTTATTTACATGTAATACAATTATTTACACTCAACAGGATACACTTCACAAATAATAGACGGTGAGATGAGCAAAATCCCTTTTTTGCAACCAAAATCCAAAAAAATAAAGAGGGCGTTAAACAGCACATGTACCGATTTTTTCAGTGAAAGTAGTTACAATGTAAAATAAATCTGACTGTAAATTGATATTAACATTAATTGAAATAAATTCAGTTACAATTTTTTCAGCATTAAATTTAAACCAATTTGTTAAGTCACAAATTTGGGTTGAGTAAAGCTTAAGATCTGATGTTACTCGTGATCCTACTCGCCTATCTCGCAATCTCAGGACTTGATTTAAGTAAAGGGGAATTTTTGTGAGCACGGATTCAGCGTGAAAAATAAGAAAAATTTGTGAAATCTTGTAACCATCTCGTAGCTTTTCATGGGTAGGTGTGCATTATGCGTTGAGTTTTTTTGACTGTTTTGTCAACTCTAGAATTGAATTTTGAAAAAGGTCTTGTTTTTTGTCGACAATAATTGAGTAGACTGGATCTTTTTTGAAGGTCTCTTTCAAATAATCTTTCAAAACCTTGTACTCTTCAATTTTTAACTTTCTTTGGTGATATCAGTAGTTATCCCACAAGATTTGTCCCCTAACACTGTCTCTGCGTCTCTAACCTAACACTGTCTCTGCTTCTCTAACTTCAAAGGTAGGTGTCTCTAAACAGAAACAAAAACGCAACGGTCTCAGTGTGGCTACGATGAAAGGCTAGACGCGACAGTCAGAAGCGCCACTCAGGCGCGACAGCCAGACGCAACAGTCACAATGTGGCTACAATGAAATAATCCAGCCAATTTATGTAGTCGAAATACGTCCATGTCGTTTCGTTATTTGCTCCACTCCCACTGGGTTGCTGCTTCTTCTTACCTGCCGGAAGTAGGTGTCGCGAAGTGTCTTCCATTTCTTTGCAGTCTTCTTGCCATCTAAATGTTGTATGAAAAGCATCAGTTCATCAGCTATAAAATAAAAACACCAACCTTTAAAGCCCACCTCTTTCGCAATCTTTGACCAAAGCTTCGACTTTTGCATGTTGTCCAGGTACTTCTTGTCGGCTACTTTTTGTCGTAGAGAGAATGTTCACGTTTTTGACTTGCTCGATGAACTTCACCACTGTCGGATCGGCTTTCAATTCCTCATCACCTTTCTCCAGTTTCACCTAATCGCAGACGACTTCATCGCTTGTAGACATCATTGCTTACAATTTTGATTCGTAAGATCGGATAACAAGAAAAAGCACACTTTTTGAAAAAAAACGCGACACTATTTTCAGATATTTTTGAAAGTGTGACTGTCGCGTCTGGCTGTCAGGCTTAAGTGGCGCTTCTGACTGTCGCGTCTAGCCTTTCATTGCAGCCACACTGTGACTTTGGCCTTTGGCTGTCGCGTCTGACTGTCGCGTTTAGCCATCCATTGTAGCCACCTAAACGCGACAGTCACAGTCAGACGCGAACATTGTAGCCAGGCCTTTTGTGAGAGTCGACAGAAAAAAATTATGCACCGACGACCGATCTTCACAGTCCACCACCGTGGACTGTGAAGGTTCACCACTGAGCCACCGATGGTATTGAATGGTGATAACGGTTTTCAATACTTATCACAAAGGGGTACTCAACAAATTTCCATTTCAAAATAATTCTTTTTTGAATTGACGTGGTACCCGTCTTTCAGAATATTTCTATCGGCGGCGAGCATGCCTCTTTAACATACATATCAAAATGACTTTTAACTGCCTCTTTGTGTTTTGTTTTAAAAACAATTTTTATTAGTCACTAAGATTAAATACTGTCAAAATAAATGCTGTTATTTGCGCTCAGTCTAATAGGTTTCCATTCTGGCAAAAAGTTATCAAAACTATGAGTATTTGGAGGGCTGTTCTTTTCAAAGTCAGAGTTGTAAAAGATTAAATCATTGTCCTTCATTAAATATGCTATCCACCACGCAAAAGTTGAACTTTGAGCAGTCAACAAAAGACTGTTGCAGTTGCTAATCGCAAAATACATGTCTTCTCCACGGTTCATTGAGTCAGGTATAAAAACCTTTTTGATTTCCTTAAAAGGGGGATTTTTTTTCGACAGTCGAGTTCAAATCACAGTCGGAACATATTCTTTTATATCTTGTCTGAAGATATTTTTCTATTTCCGATAACTTGAAGTGTTTGTTTTTAATGAAAGCATTCGCAGAGTTAAGTTACTTGCCTAAAAAGCAACCGGTATTACTTTTATGTGTAAAAAATTCACTTTTGTACCAAATATACCTTTTTGACACGTATTTTTCGCGTGGCTATGTTTTTTATTTTGTGACTTTTTTCCAAGTGATAACATCATTATGTAGCTCTGCTATTCTAGTTTCTGACAAACAATTATTTTTGTGCGCTTTTTCAAAAAATGTAATGTAAAAAAGTAAACGTATGAAACAAGTAAAAAGTAACATGGAACATGCTTTTGCTTTTTCGTGTAATTTTTTTTAATATTGCATGTTATGATACCTGGTTAGACATTGCAATCGCAGGTCTACAAGCATACTTGGACGGGCGGCGCCGCTCGCCGCTGCTTTTTTCAGCCGCCGCTGCCGCCGCCGCTCAATTTTTAATCTCCGCCGCTGCCTCCGCGCTTTTCTTTTAGTTGCCGTCGCTGCTTTCGCCACTTGTTTGAACCTTCAAATAATTTTTGATTAAATTCCCAAGTTAATTGTTTAAAAAAATTTTCTATTAGTTTGAATTAAATAACTTTCATAATAAAAGACTCAAATTTTTTAAATAAAATAGCAAATGAGATTTTTTCACACGCCGCTAGCGTCGCCGCTCATTTTTGACCCGCCGCTGCCGCAGCCGCTGTTATTTTTTTTCCGCCGCTGCCGCCGCCGCGGCTTTTTGGCCTTTCCGTCGCCGCCGCCGCTTTTTTCGCCGCTGCCGCTCTTTTTTTTGCGTGTCCAAGTATGTCTACAAGATGATGTCATTACTTGGAAAAAAAGTTCGAAAATTCAAGAGCACAATGCAGAAATGGGTGAACTTGTTACAAAAAAGTGAATTTTTCCAAAAACAAGTATTACTAATTGCTTTTTGAGTCAGTTACGTGACTTTGCTATTGCTTTTACTTAAAAAAATCGGTAAAGAAACACTTCGAATTATCGTAAATAGAAAAATAGCTTCAAACAAGTTTGAAAAAAAAGTTTGTTCCCACTGTGATTTGAACTCAAATGTCAACATATTCCGCCTATAAAATAATTTTAACTCAAGCTGATCACCAGAATATAGCAAACATTTTGACATAAAAAGTTTTTAAATATGCTTAAATATCATGTGACCGAAAAGTTCCCGGACAAAGTTCGAAGCCAATTTTTTTTTAGTAAAATGAGAACATAAATGCATTTTTTTTGGTTTCATCAGAAAGCCCCTGTTCTCCTCTCTTGAATAGTGTATCGCTTGTTTTTATTTTGATCACTCAAAATGACCACCACCAGCTGCAATACATTTTTGAAGTCGTTTTGGAAAATTATCGATGGCTTGAAACATTTCTTGAGGAATTTCGGCCCATTCTTTCACCAGCGAAGCTTTCAGCGCGGAAATTGTCTTGTGTGGCTTAGAGCATGCTTTCGACTCAAGATACGGCCAGCCAAAGTAATCGAGCACATTCCAGTCAGGAGAATTCGGAGCCCATTCGCCATCGCGCTTAGTCCAATGAGTGTCGACCTTGATTGCGTCCGGAAAATTGTCAGCAATCCACGTTTGAGTTTCGGTAGCTCGATGTGAAGGTGCCCCATCTTGCTGAAAAGTCCATTGTTCATCTCCAAATTGATCTTCTGCCCATGGAAGCACGTCAGTTTTCAGCATTCGCCTGTATTCCGGTCCGTCCACTTCTGTTCCCTCTGGCATCGGAACAAATGATGTCCTTAGCCCTATCAAAAGCCACCTGACAATCTTGTGACCACTCGAATGGAATATCATTTTGAAGTAACCTATCTAACGGAGTACGCAACTGTCGCATCTCCTTGATGTATTTGCCGTAGAAATTAAGCGCCCCAAGAAAAGATCTAACTTGCGACACAGTTTGAGGACTAGGCATGTTTTTAATTGCAATGGATCTGTTTGGATCTGGCTTGATTCCAGTAGAATCAACAATTTGACCTAAGTAATTAACTTGCTCGACGCCAAATTTGCATTTGTCCAACTTCAGATGAAAGCCAAAGGATTGAATTCTCTGAAGAACAGCAAAAACGTCATTGTAATGAATACCCTTAGAAGGAGAAGCTATGATCACATCATCTAAGTAGGCAAATGCAAACTTGAAATCTACAAGCATCTGGTCCATAATTTTCTGAAAGATCGAGGGTGCAGATTTGACACCAAAAGGAAGTCTCTCATACTGGAAAATGCCTCTATGAGTGTTAATTTCACACAACTTTTTAGATTCTTCGTCTAACACTATCTGGAAACATGCATCAGACAAGTCAAGACATGTGAATATCTTAGATCCATTTAGCTTACACAAAATTTCATCTGGTATCGGAAGAGGGTGTTTGTTCAATTCAAGTGCATTATTTAAACCTGTCGAGAAATCGGCACAAACTCTAGTTTTTCCGTCCTTTTTCTTGACCGCGACAATAGGAGCTGCCCATTCAGTAAAGTCAACTGGACGAATAACCCCTAATTAGGCACAGGACGTTTTGGAATAAAGCTAGGTTTCGCGCCCGGTTTAACATACATTTTGAACAATGACCGAGAATATTTTCTTGAAAAAGATTCGGAAAGAATTGAATTAATTCACTTTTCTCAAAAGACAAAGGCATTTTTGATGTAGAAATTTTATTGACCTGAGAAAGAAGAGAAGGGATAGAGCAAACCGCGGACAGTCGACTAACCAAGTCTAGTGCTAATAACCAGGGACGGCCAATAAGATCGAAGTAATTGTTGCTAACGACAAACGAAACGAGAGCTGAAAATGGATAAAAATTTAAAAAATTACTTGCAATATTTTACGAAATCGCAATACAATATGAAATATTTTTAAAAATCAATCTGCAATATTTTTTGCCCAAAATGTCTAATTGCAATGCAATATATTGCATTGCAACCATTTCTTATGCAAACGTGTTTTAACTACTCGATTTTATCTAATAAGAACAAAAGACATTGAGAATTGGCTTAGAAAAAACGGTCATAGACTGAAGGTTAAAAAGTATTGACTTTTTTAAATGTTTTAAACGTTACAAAAATTTTTTAAATAACCATTTATAGTGTGTGAAACTATTTTAAAATTACCACCTTGTCATATCGTACAGAGTAAAGAAAATTTTTATCTTCTCCAAGCATAATGACAACTATGTCGCCAAACGTTTTCTGAAAAAGTATAAAATTATCAACACGGAAACGGCTGTCCCTCGCTTTTGTATATATCGACCAAACTTTTAATCTGCGTTGATCTACAGGGTTGCCCAAATTTTCGCCACTATTTGTTTTTCTCGTATCTTTTCAAATTTATTGTGTCTCAACGAGATCTTTTTTATTCGATAGCTATAGATCTCGTCGAGACACAATAAATTTGAAAAGATACGAGCAAAACAAATAGAGGCGAAAATTTGGGCAACCCTGTATGTTTTTCGTTTTTAGCAAAGAATGAATTAAAGATGAAACAAGCTTAAACAAGTCATTAAAAAAATCATTTTTTTGAAGGGTGAAAGCTGATTTAAGTGGATGGAAGTCTCTCTACGTTCGTACCTTATTTAACCTTTATAGTGGTTTAACAGCACTAAATTAATTTTGAATGAGGTATCGTAAAGTTGTTAGTAGCTCATGCTTTTGTTTGAATCTTTAAAAGTAGGAAGATGTCCATTTTTTTTAAATCAAGGTTTTAAATAAATTATTTTGAAAAATAAAGTATTCAAAAAACAATTTGACGTAAACTTTTTTCAGAAAAAACTCGAAAATCTTACACTGGATTCGTTTTTAACACAATTGGTTCACTAGTAAAAGTGCTTTTAAAGTTTTGAAATTGCTATCAAATTTCAAAAAAAAATCTTGCTCGAAACACAAACGCCCGTGCAGGTATGCCTCCATGCACCCTTAAACATTATTCATTTAAAAATTTGGTGAGGAGCCAATCAAATCTGTGCTACTTATGTTGAGCTATTGTTTGCGTTTTTTAAGTGGAAGAGTAGCAGACAATGCAAACTAGATATGGAAATTCGCACTTTTGCAATATTGCAATGCAATATTTTCAGGCACCTCCCGGTTGCAACGCGATATTTCAAAAAATTAATTTGCAATATATCGCAATATATTGCAAATTTGTTCTCATTTGCAATATATTTCGAGAACAACACAACAAACATTCAAACATTAAAGTTTTTAAATTTTAAATAAATTTTACAATTATAAAAACACTTTTAAATCGATCGTTCTAAACAACGAATCCCACAGCTTTTCAAAACGCCCGAAAATGTATCTTTTCACTTTTGAATGAAATTTCGTGGGGAAATGCAAAAATACACCAAATTTGACTGGGAAAATGAGTTTTAAATTTAAAATGGTTTCTAGTTTGCACACGTCCTCGATCAATCAAAGATCTCCTCCAACTTTGTACTAGAGATCCAGGGCTACATTTTATCTAATGACTCGTCGCTGCGAATACAAATTTCGAACTTTTCGATACAAAAGAAGTTTTTTGTAATTTTTTGCCTTATATTTGACGTAAAGTTTGGACTTTCGTGGAACCTGCACTCTAATTTTTGTAGGAAAAGTTGAAAATCTGATCTTTATGACCTATTTTTACTTTTCGATTTCACTTCGAATAGGATAATAGTGAAAAAATAAAAATAAAATTTAAAAATCGAAGATGTCCAGGGGTGTGGTTGAACTTGTGATCTCTGCATTTTTCACGAAAGATCAGTTGACGGAAAGCTTCACCACTGCGCCACACAGCGCACGTCCGAAAGTAAAAAGATACCTATTTGGACGCTTTGAAAAGCCGTGACTCCGGTGTGAGATTTTCGGATTTTTCTAGCAGGACAAAAACTTTATGCCAAAAATGTTTTTTGAATAAGTTTGTTTTTATTTTTCATTGCCGTTTTTCTCCATTATTTTTGTATTAAAATTATAACATTAATTAAATTTCCAATACAGTTTTTATGGGCTTGCGCATAATATATTTTTTCTAAAATAAAAAATACAGTCAACTCTTGATTATACGCCACACTTGATTTTACCTCACAGTGAGACTTATCTCACTGGCTATCAAATAAAATAAAAGAACTTAAGTCTTAATTTTTGCCATTCTTGAAAACTCGGTCCCGAGGGGTGGCGTGAAATTTTCTTCTTAAAACGGTCTTCAAATTTTTTAACGGCTTGTTTGAACATGTTTGATTTATACTTTGATAAGAACCAGAAAATACAGGGTGTCTGAAATTTGTCGAATTATGTAAATTGGCCTTAACTTATTTATTTTTCAACCTTTTTTTATATTATTTTGTTTATTAGAAAGAGGACATTATAGGCTTTGGTTTGTCACCTGACTTTTTCTCGTGTTCAAAATTCAATTTTTTGCTGGCCGGTGAAACATTTCCATTACATTCCTCTTTTTTCAGGATGAATAAATATGCTATCAAGCAAGAAGTTGGCCTGTTTTTTCGAAATTTGGTGGAACTTGTTCTTCTCTAAGCTCTGACAATCACGCGGGCCCGAGAAACGTCGCTAAGTTGCAAGAAGTGCAGTCAAAATCAACCATCAACCATGGAATACTTATACATCCCGAATAAAAATAACCGAACTGTTTCACCGACAGTAGTATATAAAAGGCCGATTCTGGCTCACTCATTCATGAAATTTCTGGATGAATGAAAAACAGGCAAAATACATAAAAACGCAAGTAAATTTGTCAAATCAAAAAGACCTTTTAACAAAATAAAATGCGATAAATTTGTAAATTTTCATGAGTGGATTTTTCATAACATGTATAACTCGTATAAAATATGTATAAAAACATGTATGTGTTTTTATAAATAAAAAATATGTGAATATGTGTTTTAATACATAAACTATGAATGAATATAGTTTTTTTATGAAAAAAGTATGAATGAATATAAGTTTTTATTAAAATTTTGGTTTTTATGAATAAAAATAAAAAAAATAAAAGTAGTAATGTAATTAACACATTTTTATGAATAAAAGTTTTTGATTCTTTATTTTTATTATTCTTCCAGAGTTTGCAAGAGTATCGTATTCATTACTAGAATGCGCAGCTGCTCCGTTGGCGAAAGGTCCCAACTACTATAGGTGGTTCAGAAGTATCCAAGTTGTTCGAATACCCGATTGTGGTTCGGGCGTATCCACGTGGTTTGGTTACCCGCTGGTGGTTTGGGAGTATCTTCGTGGTTCGGGTACCCGCTGGTGGTTCGGGAGTATCTACGTGGTTTGGTTACCCTCTGGTGGTTCGGGAGTATCTACGTGGTTCGGGTACCCGCTGGTGGTTCGGGAGTATCTACGTGGTTTGGGTACCCGCTGGTGGTTCGGGTACTCACTGGTGAAAAATAAATAAAGACAATTCAATTGTGATTGATTTTTACATTGAATCGGATGAAATACCAGATCCAACCGTAAATAATTATACATTTATTATTTTTATTCATAACAACCAAAATTTTAATAAAAACTTATATTCATTCATACTTTTTTCATAAAAACCTATATTCATTCATAAAAACACATAATTACTTTTATTCAAACGAGAAATTGGCATGTCTAACTTCAATGTTTGAAAATTCTATTCATAAAATCTTATATTTATTCATATGTTATTCATGAAAACACATATTGAAATATTCATTCCAAGTCAGACCTGCCAATTAATCTTGATGTATGAAATTTTATTCATACTCATATTTACATACTTTATTCATTAAAACATGTATTTTTTTCATAATTTTATATATATCATTCATAAAGACATATATTCATTCAGTTTATTCAAAAAAAACACATATTCATTCATAGTTTATTTATAAAAACACATACATGTTTTTATACATATTTTATACGAATTATACATGTTTTATAAAAAATCCATTCATGAAAATTCACAAATTTATAGCATTTTATTTTGTTAAAAGGTCTTTTTGATTTGACAAATCTACTTGCGTTTTTATGTATTTTGCCTGATTTTCATTCATCCAGAAATTTCATGAATGAGTGAGCCAGAACCGACCTTTTATATACAACTCCGACCAGAAAAAAAATGAAAGTTCAAAGTGAGGTGTCAAACAAAAGCTTAGAGTATCGTCTCTTTAATAGACAAAAAAAATTGCCGAATGGTTGAGAAATAAAAAAGTTACGGTCAATTTAAATAGTTCGACGAATTATGGCCACCCTGTTCAATGCAGAATTAGAAAGTCTGATATTCATACATTTTTCATCTTTCGAGTTATTTTTGTCCAAGATGTGTGTGTGTGCGCATCTCAAACCCAAGCCACTAACCTCAGCGAAGCATAGGATTACATAGGGCTTAACACGCAAAGGGCTGAGTGTACTAACGGTAGCGAAATGCTCAGCGAGTCTCGCTGAGCATGTTTACAAAAATGGAAAATTAAAAAAGTCACTTTTTCGCCACTCCAGGTGCTCGAGAAGCATGGTCCTTTTCGTTACCTGGTCTCCACATAGGTATGTGAACGTTTAGTGTCGGTGCTTACTTAAATTAGTATCTCGGCAGTACTACTAATAGTGCAAAATGACCGCGAGGAGTTGTGCTATCTATTGAATATATGTGAGTCGATGTTTGTTTTCAAAAAGATTGCTAACCCACCCATTGTTCAACAAAAGTCCACTTGCCCGAAATTCCTATCTTTGACCCAAACTTTGCTCAAAAGTTTGAAATTTGACATTTTTCTATGCTTTCTTGGTCATAAAAGATGGAGAATTTCCTCAGCTAAGATGGTAAATTTTTTAGTTCCAGCTTTAAGAGCAAAACTGTCAGAAATAACAGGAGAATAGGGTCAGTCATAAAATTTCCCTATATAGAGGTTTTCCAAATTTCAAGTATTTTACTTATCTTTTTCATTATCTTTTTATTCAAATAAAAATATTTCTTTTGTGAAAATGTTTAGATCTTTCGCATTTTTACAAGAAACATTCAGCAAAACTATAGCCCCGGTGAATTCCTTACGATCGACGAAATTCTGCTACCCTTTCGTGGTCGATGTCCCTTCCGCATGTTCGTACCATCCAAAAAGGCTAAATTTGGAATCAAAATTTTTTGCGCCGTTGACCCAGCCACTATGTATCTTGTGAACTCAGACATCTACTTGGGTAAGCAGAGCACAGAAGGCGAAAGAAATCTCGGGAAAAATGTAATTTAGATTAGTTCGTTTATAGTTGACATGTCCATTTTCCTATTTTAGGTGGTTCTGTCAGCGGGTCGCACTTTAGTGACAGACAACTTCTTCACTTCAATCCAGCTTGGCACTGAACTGTGGGGGCAAAAGACACGCTTGTTAGGAACTATCAGAAAAAATAGGGCTGGAAATCCATTCGATTTTGTCAAAGAACCTATAGAGGTAAATGTAAGCGAATCAAATAGTTTATTCGAACAGTTTTTATTAGGTTGGTAAGAGGAAATTTGTCTTCCGGGAGCATGAAACTTTGATGATGCTTCAAGCTCATCCAAGAAAGCAAGTTATGCTCTACTCCACCGAACATCACCAGCCTGAAATACACAAAAGTGGCAAACCAAAGATGATAACTGACTACGATGCCACCAAATTCGCTGTCGACATCTTTGATGAGATGTGTGGTAGATATACTTATTCTCCAAGAACAAACCCCTGGCCTCTTCGAATTTTCATGCACTTATGTGATGCCGCTGCTCAGAATGCTAATGTCTTTTTCAATAGAGAGGAATCAAGACGTTCCTTTATCGTCCAGCTAGCAAATAAATTGATGCACGAGCAGAAAGAGGAGGAGCCATGAGAGTCATTGGATAAGCGAGGGCTTCAGGAAATAGACAGCTTGTATGAAAGGTATTTCTGTGATTCGTTTTCCCTTTTATAGAACTTTATTTATAGCCTACAAGCAAAAATGATGGGAACTGAAAAGGCGCATCCAGTCAATCATTGTTACATCTGCAACATATCTGGACGAGGTGAAAGTATACAAGACTGCAGCTACTGCAAGAAGCAAATCTGTAAAAATCATAAAACTGTGCTTACATTCTGCCCTGATTGCAATATGCCTGAAGTGAAAAAAGAAACAAAAAGAACCCACAACAGTGATGAATACCAGACAAACAATTCAACCAAACACTTGCGCCCTTTGCTTCAAATGTCAAAAAAGAATTCACACTCGGTGCACTGTCTGTAGCCGCCCTATGTGCAAATCCCACCGCTCAGTTCTCAATGCAGAACATTGCAATGAATGTAAATAAACATTTTCACAAAAGAAATATTTTTATTTGAATAAAAAGATAATGAAAAAGATAAGTAAAATACTTGAAATTTGGAAAACCTCTATATAGGGAAATTTTATGACTGACCCTATTCTCCTGTTATTTCTGACAGTTTTGCTCTTAAAGCTGGAACTAAAAAATTTACCATCTTGTAGCTGAGGAAATTCTCCATCTTTTATGACCAAGAAAGCATAGAAAAATGTCAAATTTCAAACTTTTGAGCAAAGTTTGGGTCAAAGATAGGAATTTCGGGCAAGTGGACTTTTGTTGAACAATGGGTGGGTTAGCAATCTTTTTGAAAACAAACATCGACTCACATATATTCAATAGATAGCACAACTCCTCGCGGTCATTTTGCACTATTAGTAGTACTGCCGAGATACTAATTTAAGTAAGCACCGACACTAAACGTTCACATACCTAGGTGGAGACCAGGTAACGAAAAGGACCATGCTTCTCAAGCACCTGGAGTGGCGAAAAAGTGACTTTTTTAATTTTCCATTTTTGTAAACATGCTCAGCGAGACTCGCTGAGCATTTCGCTACCGTTAGTACACTCAGCCCTTTGCGTGTTAAGCGTTAGAGAAGCGCGCACTTACTCACTTAGACATGTTACCGAGCAAATTTCTTGATCATAAATTGCAAATAACGACTCTTTTTGCTGTCCAGTGAGGAAAACGTAGTAAAAATCACCAACTGAAGTATCCAAGTAACTTTCAGAGCTGCCAAAAAGTCGATTTTCAGTTAAAAAATTTTCTGGAAAGTTTCCGATTGTTTTTTTTTCCTTTTTATTTACGTTAAAGCGGTCGAAATTCATAAAAAGAAGTTTAAGGTGCTTTTCGGGCTGGGGTCAGGGCCGGGACAATCGTTTAATGTCAGTTTTTTGACTAGCATAAGCAGAAAAATGTTGGGGCCGAAACTGTAAGTGTTTTTAAGGTTTTAAATGCAGTCATAAACGCAAAAAGCTGTGAATGAATTTTTTCTTGCGGAAAAATAAGTACCCTAAAGTTGCAATTAAAAAATATCTTAACTTTAAATGTTGCAAAACGAAACTTAATCCTTTTTCTACAAATAATTTCTTTGACTCTATTTTTAGCGGTATAAAGTCTCCTCTTCGAGTATGTACGCAGAGTTTAAAAGAAGCAGAGTAGTCTCTGAAAAAATCTTGCTAAAAAATTAACAAAAAGTATGATTTTTTATCAGTGTTTTTTATAAAAAGCCTTTTAAAATTTTCACATTCAAACTATGCTTAAAAAAACATCTATTTTACAATGTGAATAGACCTCATGTGCCACTGATTTAAGTGACAGAGGGCACTAACATTTCCCAGCCATGTTTAATAGCTCTTTGGTGCATTTTTTCACAAAGCCTCTAATTTTCAACTTCAAAGGGCAAATTGTCAAATTTTTTACAGCGAACCTCAAATCTGAATATAACAGGTCCTTCGCCATGAAAATTGTGTACTAATGAATACAAACTCGCCTAATAAGATATTTTTTTTTAAATTTATATTAGGTCATTTGGATAGTATCAAGACAAAGTTTCAAATCCTTTTTTCTCAGTGCATAGCTGTCTTTTTCACTTGATCTTTTTTGTATTTTGAAACTTAGACATTTTTCTTTCATACTCTTATTTGGAAATAGAAAGTCGACGACATATTCGCCATTGTATATTATTTCTTTTCGGTCTCAGCAAAGGAGCGGATGAAGCAGCAAAAACAATTTGCGAGGCTTCATATTCACGTGACAAGGCTTCATCGGACTTTCACCTCTTTCGGTCAATGGAACACCATTTGCAAGACAAGTTCTACATTGTTGTGAATGAAGTAAAGACGGATCTGCAAGCATTTTTTAATTCCAAGCCTTCCAATTTTTCTGTCAAAGGAATTCACAGCAGAAACACAGAAACTGCCGGAAATATGGAAAAAAATTATTGATGCGGATGGCGATTATTTTGTTAAATGATGGTGTTGAATTTTGAATAAAGTTGTTCACAAATAAAAAAAGATTGTCTGAGCTTCAAAATAAAAAAAAAAGATCAAGTGACAGCTATACGCTGAGAAAGAAGGATTTGAAATTCTGTCTTGATACTTTCCAAATTACCACAACTTGACCACTCATGAGATTTTTCAATAAAACCCCTAATTCGGTTTTAAGGTTTATGGTTTTTCTATGGTAAACCGAAACTAAAAATTTTGGTTAGCTGACAACCTTAAATACAATTTTTAAAAATACCTAAACATTTTTCGAGATTCTCCATCTATTTTGTTTTTTACTTTGTAAGAAAAGTTAAATAGTTGCCGTATTTCGCACCTTAAGTGGTGAAAAAACTTAAAAGACTGTAAGTTGTAGGAATTAATTTCTACAAATTTGTGTTCTTCGACTGATAATAATCTGAAAAAAAATTGTCAAAAAGTTTTTGTTATTAAAAACTTCATTTTATAGTTAGTTCGAATTTTTCTAACATTTTGAACTATCGATAAGTCGAGACCAACGTTGCTTAACAATGCCAGATTATACAAGATAGCAAATTTCCACTGCACTTTGAATTATTTGTGTCGATGTGAAGTTTGCTTAGGGTAATACTTAATATTTAAACTTAGTAATATTTAAACTTCAAAAGCAAAGAAAAAAATTAATCCAAAAAACATTTTTTACATTTTCTGGGCAGAGAAACTGTCCCTGATAGTTCAAAAAGTCGACTGCGTGAAATGTTCTTTTAATAACTAACTCACATCTTCGGATCAACATATTTGCAGCAATGTGTGGTAAATGGCGTTTTAAAAACTTTTTCACTTGAAACATTCTGAACTGTTTGATTATTAAAAAATGCGTTTTTTATAATTTTGCAGAAATCAATAAGAAACCTTATTACCGTAATTTTTTGACTCAACTTTTTTTTCGACCGCTGATCATATCGCTGATCATTTTTTGACAACTTTGATTTTACCCGTCATGTTTTTTTATTAAAAAGTAACAAATAGACACACTTTGAAAAATTTCTAAAAAGTGGACGCTTTTTAATTTTGTGAGTTTATTATTATTCTTTTTTCCACTCTATTAAGGCGTATTTGCCCGCAAATCAAGCATGCAATTTTTTTTCAATTCTGAGATTAGATTTGTGGTTTTCAGAATCGATTAACTATTGAAAGTGATCTCGGTTAAGAAAATTAGTACCTACAAAGTTAGGGGGCTAGAACACTGGCACATACCAGATAAATACCCTAACATGCCCATATAAGTCTACACCATATGTAGGTCTTGTACCCGAAATTCCTCCATAAGACCAACTCTTTACAGAATCCAGTCGACCCCGCAATCGACATAAAATTGTTAACAGTCAGCATGGTATAAAGTGGGTCAATAGCTGAATCCATTCTAGCACATACAGAAAAGTTTAGGAAGGAAGAGGCAAAATGGTGGTGACAGGAATCGAACCTGCAGCTTTCAGTTTTCCGGGCTGATGTGCTACCATTACACTACGCCGCCACCTCTTCCTTCTTTTCCTAAGGGCCTATGTATATCTGCTCTCTTTACACCTTCCCCCTTTTTCACCAGACTGACCTAAGTCTGCTATCATCTCTCTGGTTTTTTGAGCTTACCATCAACTCTTTGGTTTTATCAGAGATCACCATCAACTCTCTTCTGCTGCGATACACCTCGCAGGGTAAGGGACTGACCTAGACAGGGCAGACAAATACATAGACCCCAATGTGGACCCCAGAGATCATAGGACTTTACGTTGTGAACTTTGTTCACCATCCTCCCTCTGGATGAACCACTCGCTGCTACCAGAAAAGTTTAGGAAGGAAGAGGCAAAATGGTGGTGGCAGGAATCGAACCTGCAGCTTTCAGTTTTCCGGGCTGATGTGCTACCATTACACTACGCCGCCACCTCTTCCTTCTTTTCCTAAGGGCCTATGTATATCTGCTCTCTTTACAATACCAACCCATAACTTTATTGATCCAGCCAAATTAAAAAAAATCCATCACTTCCGGGTACTTAATTAACTTTAAGGTTCTAGTCTAGCACATAAGAATCCATTCTTTCACCCAGCACGCAGAAATAAAAGTCCTGTCAATCACAAACAAAATAATATGATAAAAAACTCGAAAAGTAAAATTTTCATCTAACTATAAAAGGCCATATGTTTACAATTTATTTTGACCATTTAAAAAGCGAATTACAAGGGCTACATAAGTTTATATAAACATCTGGTATATTGTAAAAGTTAAGTAGAAAAAATGGCTTTTATGTTCATGTAGAAAAATCTACTTGTGAGCAAATATGGGTTAACAAGTAATTTACTATTTGACGCAGATTTAAGTTGAAATTGTGCGCTAAAGTTTGGAACTTACAACAAACTGTAGTCTTCTAGAGTATTCTGGAAAAATTTCATCTGCTTCTTGTTTTGCAAACACTGTGCAGTTGCTTGCTTTGTCGAAAAATGGCTCTCTATTTATGGCTTTCCCAATACCGTAAAGGGAAGCATAGCGCCACATCTTTGTGAAGAATAAAAATACAAAATTTTTAATGAGCATTCTTACCATATTTGCTAAACCAAAGCATGTATGCGGCGTTGTTATAAATTTTTTAAAAGGGGATTTGTAGTGCATTGAAGAATCAGACAGTAATGTACACACTTTTGCAAATTCATTTAAGCTTTCTTGTTCTAAAACTTGTAAATAGAATTTAACTTTACTGCCATTTCATAATTTTTGACTCATGACACCCGAAAATGACTAAAGAAATTTTTCGAATTTTTTTTGACTAAACAAATTTTTTTCGACGCACAAACGCAAAAATTTCATTCCATATTCGCCGAGCCCTTGCCCGGTTTTCCTATTAGAGGACATCAACTTCAAAAATTAAAAGACGCGAGGATTGACGGAGCTAAGAAGCTATGACGACACCTCTGCGTTAGCCCAATGCACGAAGTAGGGCAGTGCAATGCACCACCCCAAAGATGCTACTTCTGCAAGGAATATCACCAAGTCTTTTGCCCCAAACCAAGACAATTTGGACCCCGCCAGACCCAACACTTCACTGGAGCCACAGGCATACACCCGAACCACCAGCGGGTACTCGAAATACCAGCGGGTACCCGAATTACAGAGATACACCTCAACCACCAGCAGATACCCGAAGCACGTGTAGGGCTTAATCGCGAGCTGCAAGCGGGTTTCCTATCAAAGGACATCAACTTCGTGAATTAATGATTGCAAAAGTGGCCTAAAAAGGTAGTTTCATACGCTGCCGAAAGCAGCGCTATAGTTTATGTTAATATTTCTGAATTTATTTCACTGTGTTTGAAATCCACACAATTGTTCTAAAACGTAAATTCTGTTAAGATAAAAAGACTCCTCAAAGTCTTGGCTATCTTATGGTGTACAACTTTCACAAATATTTTTTGATTGAATATTTCGGCCGTGAATAGGTTAAATATGTGGCACTTATGCTGTTAGCCCCCTTTGTTGCCAACACTCCCCACCCTGTTGGCCAAAAGTACTTTTTCTTCCCGCAGAAAGACTTTAAACGATTTTGACTTCAAAATTTAGACTTTCCTCACTCAATTTTGACTTCAAGTACCAAATTCATGGACCAAATTTTCGTCAGTCCTATTTTGTTCAAAACTTTAAATTTGCGGTGTTTTGAAACGATCTTTTTTTTGAAAGCTGAGATTCTGGGAAATCGAATGACACCTCTTTTGTGTCTTTATTGCTGTTAACAGATGAAAATTTCTTAAGTTGAAAGAAATGTCTTAATTTTGCCCTTATCAAATTCTGGCTAGTCTCGAACCACCGGCAGAAAGTCCTCTTGAAGCAGGGCAAGATAGGAGGCCCCTGAAACATGGATAGTGAGGCAACAATCACGAGAACGAACATCGAAAATGATCGTCACCAGTAACGTTCCTATCAATGAAAATCGGACCTGTGACTTTTCAACTTAAGAAATTTGCATCTGTTAACAGCAATAAGGACGCAAATGAGGCGTCGCTTAGAATCTCAGCTTTCAAACAAAAAGATCGTTTCAAAACACCGCAAATTTATTTGACCAAAAAAGTGTGACGAAAATTTGGTCCATACGGTGGTTTAGGACGTGATTTTGGGTCACTTTCCGAAAATTAGAGAGAGCCTCAATATGTCAGCCTTAAATATGTCATAATTTTTTTCAAATTATAGTTTAAAAGTAATTAGATAACTGTAATACAGAGTGCAGCAATGATTTTACTCACATTTTATTATTTTACCTACGTTTTGCATGTAACTTTTTAAATTCGTGCACAAATTTTGCCGTTGACCATACATTCAAAAGCTCAAAGTCTGGGATTTCGTTCAAAAAAGAACGGTCATTTCCTCGATTTTTCACAAAGTTATGGCTATTTTCTTGAGATGCTTATTTCTTGCTGTTTTTATCATTATATATTATACATTAGTATGACATACTCGAATAAAGAGAGGGCAAAGTTTGTACTGTGGATGAATGAGAGTGCAAATAGCTATGCAACGTTTGCTCGCCGAGTACGCCAGGAGCCGCCAAATGGTATGGGACGACATGCTACTGGGAACTTGTTCTTCAGCGATGAGGCACACTTCCACCTGAGTGGAGGGTTAACCGGCACAATTTTCGTTATTGGTCTGCTCAAAATCCACATCGGTATGCCGAGGAACCTCTTCATTCGCCAAGGGTGACTATGTGGGCGGGTATTGGTCGCTTTGGGCCGTTCTTCTTCAACGGGAACGTTAATGCTCAGCGATATCTGGCTATGCTCCAAGATAATGTTGTTGTTACAAACATTTGTTGAATAAATTATTGAATTTTCTCTTCATTGTTAAAATAGCCATAACTTTCTGAAAAATCGAGGAAATGTCTCGTTCTTTTTTTTTAACAAAATCCCAGACTCTGAGCTTTCGAATGCATAGTCAACGGCGGAATTTGTGCACGAATTTTAAAAAGTTACATGCAAAACAAATGTGGTTAAAATAGTTGCCGGACCCTGTATATGAAATCATTAACTTTTAACAATTCAATTTTTCATATACCGTATTTATTCTATTAATTCCCCCCGGCCGGGGGATCATTTTTCAACCCGCGAAAAATCTTAGAATTGTAAATCAAAAATGGCCCTTACTCCAAAACCCTAGTAAAAAAACGAGGGGGAATTTTAGAGAGGAGTGGATTACTAGAGTAAATATGGTAATTGGTCTGACACAAGTTATTAAAAATATTACAGGGTTGTTCAAGAAATTCTAACACTTTTAAAGATCTATAACTTTTCTTATAAGCCGTTTTTTCGAAATTTTGTTTTGAAATTGAAATTTTGCTCGCCACAGGCATACACCCGAACCACCAGCGGGTACTCGAAATACCAGCGGGTACCCGAATTACAGAGATACACCTCAACCACCAGCAGATACCCGAAGCACGTGTAGGGCTTAATCGCGAGCTGCAAGCGGGTTTCCTATCAAAGGACATCAACTTCGTGAATTAATGATTGCAAAAGTGGCCTAAAAGGTAGTTTCATACGCTGCCGAAAGCAGCGCTATAGTTATGTTAATATTTCTGAATTTATTTCACTGTGTTTGAAATCCACACAATTGTTCTAAAACGTAAATTCTGTTAAGATAAAAGACTCCTCAAAGTCTTGGCTATCTTATGGTGTACAACTTTCACAAATATTTTTTGATTGAATATTTCGGCCGTGAATAGGTTAAATATGTGGCACTTATGCTGTTAGCCCCCTTTGTTGCCAACACTCCCCCCACCCTGTTGGCCAAAAATTACTTTTTTTTCTGCCCGCAGAAAGACTTTAAACGATTTTGACTTCAAAATTTAGACTTTCCTCACTCAATTTTGACTTCAAGTACCAAATTCATGGACCAAATTTTCGTCAGTCCTATTTTGTTCAAAACTTTAAATTTGCGGTGTTTTGAAACGATCTTTTTTTTGAAAGCTGAGATTCTGGAAATCGAATGACACCTCTTTTGTGTCTTTATTGCTGTTAACAGATGAAAATTTCTTAAGTTGAAAGAAATGTCTTAATTTTGCCCTTATCAAATTCTGGCTAGTCTCGAACCACCGGCAGAAAGTCCTCTTGAAGCAGGGCAAGATAGGAGGCCCCTGAAACATGGATAGTGAGGCAACAATCACGAGAACGAACATCGAAAATGATCGTCACCAGTAACGTTCCTATCAATGAAAATCGGACCTGTGACTTTTCAACTTAAGAAATTTGCATCTGTTAACAGCAATAAGGACGCAAATGAGGCGTCGCTTAGAATCTCAGCTTTCAAACAAAAAAAGATCGTTTCAAAACACCGCAAATTTATTTGACCAAAAAAAAAGTGTGACGAAAATTTGGTCCATACGGTGGTTTAGGACGTGATTTTGGGTCACTTTCCGAAAATTAGAGAGGGAGCCTCAATATGTCAGCCTTAAATATGTCATAATTTTTTTTTCAAATTATAGTTTAAAAGTAATTAGATAACTGTAATACAGAGTGCGGCAATGATTTTACTCACATTTTATTATTTTACCTACGTTTTGCATGTAACTTTTTAAATTCGTGCACAAATTTTGCCGTTGACCATACATTCAAAAGCTCAAAGTCTGGGATTTCGTTCAAAAAAAGAACGGGTCATTTCCTCGATTTTTCACAAAGTTATGGCTATTTTCTTGAGATGCTTATTTCTTGCTGTTTTTATCATTATATATTATACATTAGTATGACATACTCGAATAAAGAGAGGGCAAAGTTTGTACTGTGGATGAATGAGAGTGCAAATAGCTATGCAACGTTTGCTCGCCGAGTACGCCAGGAGCCGCCAAATGGTATGGGACGACATGCTACTGGGGAACTTGTTCTTCAGCGATGAGGCACACTTCCACCTGAGTGGAGGGGTTAACCGGCACAATTTTCGTTATTGGTCTGCTCAAAATCCACATCGGTATGCCGAGGAACCTCTTCATTCGCCAAGGGTGACTATGTGGGCGGGTATTGGTCGCTTTGGGCCGTTCTTCTTCAACGGGAACGTTAATGCTCAGCGATATCTGGCTATGCTCCAAGATAATGTTGTTGTTACAAACATTTGTTGAATAAATTATTGAATTTTCTCTTCATTGTTAAAATAGCCATAACTTTCTGAAAAATCGAGGAAATGTCTCGTTCTTTTTTTTTTTAACAAAATCCCAGACTCTGAGCTTTCGAATGCATAGTCAACGGCGGAATTTGTGCACGAATTTTAAAAAGTTACATGCAAAACAAATGTGGTTAAAATAGTTGCCGGACCCTGTATATGAAATCATTAACTTTTAACAATTCAATTTTTCATATACCGTATTTATTCTATTAATTCCCCCCGGGGGATCATTTTTCAACCCGCGAAAAATCTTAGAATTGTAAATCAAAAATGGCCCTTACTCCAAAACCCTAGTAAAAAAACGAGGGGGAATTTTAGAGAGGAGTGGATTACTAGAGTAAATATGGTAATTGGTCTGACACAAGTTATTAAAAATATTACAGGGTTGTTCAAGAAATTCTAACACTTTTAAAGATCTATAACTTTTCTTATAAGCCGTTTTTCGAAATTTTGTTTTGAAATTGAAATTTTGCTCGCCACAGGCATACACCCGAACCACCAGCGGGTACTCGAAATACCAGCGGGTACCCGAATTACAGAGATACACCTCAACCACCAGCAGATACCCGAAGCACGTGTAGGGCTTAATCGCGAGCTGCAAGCGGGTTTCCTATCAAAGGACATCAACTTCGTGAATTAATGATTGCAAAAGTGGCCTAAAAAGGTAGTTTCATACGCTGCCGAAAGCAGCGCTATAGTTTATGTTAATATTTCTGAATTTATTTCACTGTGTTTGAAATCCACACAATTGTTCTAAAACGTAAATTCTGTTAAGATAAAAAGACTCCTCAAAGTCTTGGCTATCTTATGGTGTACAACTTTCACAAATATTTTTTGATTGAATATTTCGGCCGTGAATAGGTTAAATATGTGGCACTTATGCTGTTAGCCCCCTTTGTTGCCAACACTCCCCCCACCCTGTTGGCCAAAAATTACTTTTTTTTCTGCCCGCAGAAAGACTTTAAACGATTTTGACTTCAAAATTTAGACTTTCCTCACTCAATTTTGACTTCAAGTACCAAATTCATGGACCAAATTTTCGTCAGTCCTATTTTGTTCAAAACTTTAAATTTGGGTGTTTTGAAACGATCTTTTGAAAGCTGAGATTCTGGGAAATCGAATGACACCTCTTTTGTGTCTTTATTGCTGTTAACAGATGAAAATTTCTTAAGTTGAAAGAAATGTCTTAATTTTGCCCTTATCAAATTCTGGCTAGTCTCGAACCACCGGCAGAAAGTCCTCTTGAAGCAGGGCAAGATAGGAGGCCCTGAAACATGGATAGTGAGGCAACAATCACGAGAACGAACATCGAAAATGATCGTCACCAGTAACGTTCCTATCAATGAAAATCGGACCTGTGACTTTTCAACTTAAGAAATTTGCATCTGTTAACAGCAATAAGGACGCAAATGAGGCGTCGCTTAGAATCTCAGCTTTCAAACAAAAAAAGATCGTTTCAAAACACCGCAAATTTATTTGACCAAAAAAAAAGTGTGACGAAAATTTGGTCCATACGGTGGTTTAGGACGTGATTTTGGGTCACTTTCCGAAAATTAGAGAGGGAGCCTCAATATGTCAGCCTTAAATATGTCATAATTTTTTTTTCAAATTATAGTTTAAAAGTAATTAGATAACTGTAATACAGAGTGCGGCAATGATTTTACTCACATTTTATTATTTTACCTACGTTTTGCATGTAACTTTTTAAATTCGTGCACAAATTTTGCCGTTGACCATACATTCAAAAGCTCAAAGTCTGGGATTTCGTTCAAAAAAAGAACGGGTCATTTCCTCGATTTTTCACAAAGTTATGGCTATTTTCTTGAGATGCTTATTTCTTGCTGTTTTTATCATTATATATTATACATTAGTATGACATACTCGAATAAAGAGAGGGCAAAGTTTGTACTGTGGATGAATGAGAGTGCAAATAGCTATGCAACGTTTGCTCGCCGAGTACGCCAGGAGCCGCCAAATGGTATGGGACGACATGCTACTGGGGAACTTGTTCTTCAGCGATGAGGCACACTTCCACCTGAGTGGAGGGGTTAACCGGCACAATTTTCGTTATTGGTCTGCTCAAAATCCACATCGGTATGCCGAGGAACCTCTTCATTCGCCAAGGGTGACTATGTGGGCGGGTATTGGTCGCTTTGGGCCGTTCTTCTTCAACGGGGAACGTTAATGCTCAGCGATATCTGGCTATGCTCCAAGATAATGTTGTTGTTACAAACATTTGTTGAATAAATTATTGAATTTTCTCTTCATTGTTAAAATAGCCATAACTTTCTGAAAAATCGAGGAAATGTCTCGTTCTTTTTTTTTTTAACAAAATCCCAGACTCTGAGCTTTCGAATGCATAGTCAACGGCGGAATTTGTGCACGAATTTTAAAAAGTTACATGCAAAACAAATGTGGTTAAAATAGTTGCCGGACCCTGTATATGAAATCATTAACTTTTAACAATTCAATTTTTCATATACCGTATTTATTCTATTAATTCCCCCCGGGGGATCATTTTTCAACCCGCGAAAAATCTTAGAATTGTAAATCAAAAATGGCCCTTACTCCAAAACCCTAGTAAAAAAACGAGGGGGAATTTTAGAGAGGAGTGGATTACTAGAGTAAATATGGTAATTGGTCTGACACAAGTTATTAAAAATATTACAGGGTTGTTCAAGAAATTCTAACACTTTTAAAGATCTATAACTTTTCTTATAAGCCGTTTTTCGAAATTTTGTTTTCACAGTTCTACTCAGTTTTTAACGACTATTTTTAGTGTATGAAGCAGGGGTGGACACGGGGCCGGCCCGGGCTTTTGACGGCCCGGCCCGGGCCTGGCCGGGCCGTATCCCCAACGGGCTGGGCCGGGCCGGGCTGAAAAATGTCCGGGCCGGGCTTGGGGCCGAAGCCCGATAATAATTGACAGTTGACTGTATTACGAGAAATGACTGTATCACGAGAGTTGAAAGTATTTTTGACTGAGAATTGACTGTATTGGGAGGGTTGACTGTATTGTTGACTGAAAGTTGACCCTTCAAACCTTCATGGTGGACTCTTCGATTAGTCCTTTTGTGGGGATTGCTCTTTTGATAGCTATCGCTTTTGATCGCTTTTGATTAATGTTTGTTTTGTGGTTATCAATAAAGAGTGATTGATCCCATATATTGTAATTGTCTCAATTTTGTAAAAGTTTCGGAGGCAATTACTGAAAGTTTAATCAAAAATTTTAAGCCGGGCTTCGGGCTTAAGCCCGGCCCGGGGCCGGGCCGTAGCTCAAACTGAGCGGGCCGGGCCGGGCCATATTTCCACGGGCCGAGCTGGGCCGGGCCGTGAATTTTTGGGCCCGTGTCCACCCCTGGTATGAAGTCAAAAACTCGATTTTGCTTAGCCCCCCTTGTAGTTTAGGCCTTACCCCTACCTATCCAAAGGCCATAGGTGACCATGACTCTAACAACAGGGGAATCCAGGCGAAAATCGAGTTTTTGAATTTATATACCAAAAAATTGTCGTTAAGAACTGAGGAGAACTGTGAAGACAGAATTTTGAAAAACGGCTTTTAAGAAAACTTATGGATCTTTCAAAAGTGTTAGAATTTCTTGAATAACCCTGTACTTGCTATTTTAAAAGAATAATGTGTAAATATAGAAAAAGTAGCCAAGAAAATAGAATATTTTAGTAATTTACGGTAGGAAAAAGAAGAAAAAACAGTGACAAAGTCTTTTTTTAAAAAAAGGCTGATCGAATTATCAAGCATTTGTATTTTTTCAGTTTTTCATGATAATCTAAATGTTAAAAATCAGAATATGAATTTGCAAAACTTAAAGAACCACGGCAACGAGTTTCGTATGTCAGAATGGGCGGAAGAAAGTTTTTCACTCCGAAAATGCACGAAAAAAATAATTTTATTACTAATTTTATCACTAATTTTAATCACTTCATAGCTGAAAAATGATTTTGTACATTTCCGGAGTGAAAAAGCTGTCCCCCGCCAATTCAAACATACGAAGCTCGATGTCGTAGACGGCAATGGATATACAGTAATGTCATTATACCTAGAGTCGTTTAGGCAAAGGCGCCGTAGTAAAATTTTGTGCTTTTCAGACGCCATAAAAAGCCACTTTTGCAAATTCGGAGTATGACTTCGAGGTGATAGCTCGAAATGTAGCTAAGAAGTTGTTATACAACTTGAAGCTAAGTTTCTCTTGACTTGGTGCCAAAAAAAATTAGGAATGAGCCTAAAAATGCAATTTTCCCATAAAAACCCGATAACCTGAAGGTTTAAAATTATTACTCATCGCTGAAAAATTGCTGAATTGAACCGCGGGCTACAAAACTTTTTGTACAGAGTGACTTTTTAATTGAAAGGTGTTGAAAAATAGTCGTTAAAAAGATGAACGAAATCCAAGTTTTCTTCATTTTTTTTTAATTTTATGCATTTTTGAACTAAATTTTAAAAAGGCCATATTTCAGCACTCTTCACTCCAAAAACTTTTCTGATTATGAGTTTTGTAGCTGTTCAGCTGCGGTACAACAAAAACGCACCAAAGTTACAAAACCGTCTTTCTGGTGTTAATAGTTTATACTTTCTTGTCATGTCCTTCCGCAAATGTCGTTTTCGCAAACGTCTCACCGTAAATATCTTTCTATTAATGTCCTCCCACTAATTTCGCTCTTTAAATGTCGGTCCACATGAGTGAGCCAATGCAATGTTTTGTCACAAATAATTTTCTGCAAATGTAGGTCTGCAAAAATCGCTAATTATTTTTTTTTCTTTTCGCGAATATATTATCCGTAAACATTGCCATGATATATAAGAAGTGCTCTTACCGTGCAACCTTCAGGGGTTGAATGTTGAAAATCTTACAGCTTTGAGTTGCTTTAGTTATATAATTGTATTTTTATACTAGAGTAACATTGCGCAGCTGAAACACTTATCGGGTGCAGAATTTAACGAGCTCTTAGATGAATATAAATTCACTCGGGTTAGTGACCGTATAACATGCAAAATATTAGTTTTTTTCGAAAATCCCATCAAACAAAAAATTTAGTTCATTTTCATGAGCATCGAAAAATCGTTGATATCACCGTTTATTTTTTCGCACTTCACTGTAACAGAAAGCTCAGAAACTGCACATCATTTTGATATCAAAATAAGACAGCAAGTCCTTAGAGAAAATGGTCCAAAAAACAACAAATTTGTTGGTGCATCAGCTTTTACGGGTTATTTCAAATTCTCAAATGCTAATATTTTGCATGTTATACGGTCACTCTCCCGAGTAAATTTGTATTTATTTGAGAGCGCTTTGAATTTTGCACCAGATAGGTGCTCAAAGTTGTTCTCGTGTGAAAAATACAAACAAATAACCAAAACAACTCCAAACTCTGAGATTTTCAACAATCAACCAGTGTTGTAAAAAACTAAAAGTTGGCACCGGCACCAGTACCGGCACCGGCTTAAAACACCGGTGCCGGCACCGACCGCTTGAAATGTTAGATAAAAAAAGATAGTTTTTTGAAAGATATCGTAAGAGACAGCAGAATGAGCGAAAATGCAAAATTTTGTTTTTAATGAAGGTTGAAAACGTCGTGCAAATATGGCAGCAATAAAATTAGACAACAGTTAGCTTAAAATGTTTAATTTATTACAATTAATTAGAATTCTTTTCTAATGTAGTTACCGGTGTGTCTTTTTTTCATTTCGACGATCTCCAGTCCAACAACCATTATTTTCTGTTTTGATGAATCATAATAGTGGCCTACGATGCTTAGATAGCTATGAAGCATACTAGAGATGGAGGCGGGACGGGACGGGACGGGACATTCCCGTCCCGACCGGTGGAGTTTCATGCGATTGTCCCGTCCCGGTATCCCGACCGAAAAAAATTTGACCCTTGTCCCGTCCCGGTGTCCCGTCCCGGGAAAATTTTTCGGTTTCCATATTTATTTGACCCTTGACTGACCCTCATTTATTTGAAAATTTGACCCTTGTCCTGTCCGGATTCCTGTCCGGAACAGATTTGTAGGTTGTCCCGTCCCGGTGTCCCGTCCCGAAAAATTTTGCTAAAAATTTTGTCCCGTCCCGGAATAGGCCATCCTCCATCTCTAAAGCATACCCTTTGTCGTCACAACGTCGACAGTCAAAGAGAGTGTTTTTCCAGCTGCATGAATTCCTTTGTTTATGCTGTAATATGGATTTTTGCGCTTGGTTGGAGTCAGTAGCTTTAAGCAGCTGTTTGTCAATGCCGCAGGTATATTAGGTCTCTCTTGGTTGTCCGATAAACTCGTGGACTCGTGGGAGGATGGAAAAGAACATTCAACAGAGCCTACACCACCTCCAATGACCAAAGCTGAGTGGAAACTCCACGTAAAAGAAATCTTGATTCAAATCATGAACATGGAAATTTGAATCGGCATCTGTGAACAATTTCTGTTTATTGACACTTTTTAAGTAACATGTTGTCGTTTTTTACAAATAAAAGCTCAGCTTTTCTTAAAATTGATCACAATTTTAACAGAAAACAGATAAAAAATACGGCACCACCTCAAAAAATTCGCGCACCGGCACCATCACCGGCACCGGATCTTTTTTGGCACCGCACCGGCACCGCACCGGTGCCAAGTCGAAATTCGGCACCGGCACCGGTGCCGGCACCGGTGCTTTTACAACACTGCAATCAACCCTCGAAGGTTCCATGGTAAGAGCACTTTTTCAGAGATTTTTTCTCTCCTATCTTGTTCAGCGTGAAATTCTGAACAAAACGCTCGCATTAGTACAAAGCGCCTTTTAAGTGTTAATCTTGTTTTAATGTTTTAGCATCTGATTCATGCTTGAAATATGTTTTAGCTACAGGTCGACACTTTGTTGCTAAATGTTTTTTTGACTAAAATTTGACTTTTTTAACGTAAGGGTAAGCGCTACTGCGATATAACCAACCCCCAAAAAACAGGTACTTTGATATATTATCACTCTTGATCATAAAATGCATAAAGAGTCTCTTTTTGCCATGGCCCAGTTGAAAAACATAGTAAGACAGCCCAAAAATGGCCGAACAAAATTGACTAAAAAGTGGCTCACTATTATTCCGGGAATGGGAGTCGTAGTATATCATAGTAGCGTCGAATTTTCGATCAAGAATCTTGCTCAGATTCGTGTTCTAGGTAAGAGGTAGGGGAGCGCAGAGAGCTTACAGGGTTGTTTCGTTTGCAGCAAAACATGTTATGAATAAATTTAAAGAGTGAAAATTTGAAAAAAAAATTGTCGAAATTAATTTTGCAAAAGATCATTTCTCAAAGATTGGGCGTACTTTGTATGCACATATTTTTGCACAGATTTTTATCTGAAAAACTGAAAATAAAAACTAAACACCAAACAACTCTTTTCGTGTAAATGTTCTTATCTGATAAAACAAATTCAGATTCCGCAAATTGCTGTGCTTATCAAGTTCCATGGTCCTTTAACTCTGAAATCTTAGTAGGAAAATGAGGGCGTGCCGCTTTATTAGAGCATGTCGCCTTTAAAAAAAATACGATATACCATTGAGTAACCCTGAGTGTCAGCTTTCAAATAGACTATAAACTTGCTCAAAGGACCATCGTCATTGCCGACAACGAGAATTTCACACGTTGGAATGTGCGCGGGACACTTTTTTATTTAAAAATAAAATAAAATGACCATCTTCTAGTCATATGACCGAGGTTCAACCCTATAAACTACCGTATTTTCTCTAATAGAAGGGCAGTCTCTAATAGACGGGCACCCCCTAATTTTTTGACTAGGATTTCAGAGTTAAGGCCATTTTTGATTGAGAAATGCGCGATTTTTTAAGGGTTGAAAAAAAGACGGGCACGCTCTTCTAATAAAGAAAATACGGTACTCACTTTCACCAACGTTTCTCTATGTCTCAGTTTTTAAAAATTGGAAACTGCCTGATAATCAAAACGTCTATATGTGGCCGTAATGTCAAGCAAATACAATTTTAGTTTTTGTATAGTAAATCTTTGTAGCTACTAAAATGACTTCTTTAAAGGACCATAAAACTTTATAAGCACAGTAATTTGCAAAATTTGAGCATCCTGATTATGTCAATGATGTTTTTATATTGTTTTTAATGTGCATTTAAAAATTTTAATTTTTTATTAGTCAATATAGAACATAATTTTGCAGTTAAAAGTTGTAGACAGTGATGTCACCGCACCGGGTGCCGCACCGGGTGCCGCACCGGGTGCCGCACCGGCACCGGTGTGGCACCGACTCCACACCGGCACCGACCCGGTGCCGGTGCGGTGCTGGTGCGGAAAATTTTGGAGGCCGGTGCCGGTGCGGTGCTGGTGCGGAAAATTTTGGGGCCGGTGCCGGTGCGGTGCTGGTGCGGAAAATTTTGGGGTCCGGTGCCGGTGCAGGTGCCGGTGCGTAAAACTTTGGAAGCCGGTGCCGGTGCGGGTGAAAAAATTTTTTGGAGCCGGTGCGGGTGCCGGTGCGGGTGTTTAGAAATTTACATCACTGGTTGTAGAGCTATATAAGGTGGATAACTTGTCTGAACTAGCAATGTCAAGCAGCTTTTTTCAAGCCAGGAATAGTTGGTGCTGTTTTTTTTGACGTAATCAGGGTGGTCCACCGCTAATTGAAATTTTGGAAATTGCTGTGCATATTAAGTTTCATGGCCCTTTCAATAGTTTCAGCTCGCTTAATAATTATGAAAAAACTTTCTAACTGGAGATGTTTTGTTAAATCATGGCGAATCTGTTTTTTATTTTTAGCTGTTATATTGCTTTTATATTTTCCCTTTGAATCTTCTAATGTAGAAAATTCTCGCCCCTACAATATAGCGATCCTCACTCATGCTTATACAGAAGAAATACTATGGCAAAGAGAACTGGAGCGAAGAATATCGATCACAACAACAATTTTCCCAAATATAGTAGAACAAACGCTCTGGAATTATCCTATTTCACTAACTTCAGTACAATGTTATGCTAAAATGAATAATTATTCGCACTATGTTTTTATTGACAAGGAAGCAGTGTATCACAAAAGCTGCTACATCAGTGAAAATGACAGACCAGATGTCAAGCCACTAAGCAAAGTAAAGTCTCAAATTTAGATACAGTTAAGAATTTATATATAATTGTTTTCTGAAAAATTAAGATAATTGTGTATAAGATTCGAATATAGTACAAAGTATATACCAGAGTTATGTTCAAAATTTTTCAGCCTCCGAAAACCGCCTCCGACTCGAAAAAAGTTAGCCTCCGACCTCCGCCTCCTGCCTCCTTGAAGGTTCTCGGCCTCCCTCTAAGCCTCCCTCCGGCAAAAAATGATGCCTCCGGCATCTGCCTCGATCCTCTTTTTAGCCCCTTTTAGCCTCCAAAATGGAGGCTAAAATAACCTCCATTAGCCTTCTTTAGCCCAGTTCAGCCCACTATAGTCCTCTTTTGTATAACATCTTTATTCGAGCGAACCATCAACAACCGACAAAAAAAGAGCGACCAATATCAACGGAGATTTATGAATGCTTGATTGAATGAAAGCAGCACCTTCCTCTTCACCAACTTTGGCCCAGAATTGCACTTGTGTAGACTTGTTGACAGCGTTAGGCGAGAAAAGAACAATTTAAAAACAATTTTTTGTAGTAATAAAGGAGGCTGAAGGGAGGCTAAAAAGGAGGCTCCGTCTCCTTTGAATTTTCAGCCTCCCTCTTTGCCTCCCTCCTTTAAAATTTAAAAAATCAGCCTCCTTCCTAGTCTCCCTCCGAGGAGGCGGAGGCTGAAGGCTCAGCCTCAGCAATATAATAATGTCGTTTTTTTTAATGGATTTTCATGTAACATGTTATAATTATTTTTAGATTTATTATATACTATTTGATAGCCCTTTTCTTGGCCTTTCTAATGAGCCATCATTTGTTTATTAATGATAGAAGTGAAGGTTATTAGCACTTAAAAGAAATGAGGTACACAAATGGGCATTTTAGAGGGGTACATTAATCGCTTTAACAGGTCAAAAGTTTGATCCAAAATTTAGCACTTTAACAGCATCTTAATGCTATCTTGTAGCACAGTTCAAACACTACAAAATCCATTTCACAGAATTATTTTTAAAAATATGGGTTTTGAGATATGGCCTTTAAAAAAAACAATTTCTTAGTTTCTAAGTTTTTTCAATTTTCGCAGATTTTGGTAATTTTTTCAAGAAATTGTTTTTTTTTTTCAAAAGACCATATCTCAACACCCATATTATCAAAAATTATTCCTTAAAAAAAGTCTTGTAGCTCTTGAAGTGCGCTACAAGATAGCACTAAGATGTTGTCAAAGTGCCAAATTCTGGATCAAACTCAAACAGATTTTAAAATTTATGCCAAAAAAAAACAGTGTCACGAGCATTCCTGGAACTTATAATAATACCACAATAAATCAAAAGTACAAATTTTCTCATAAGTTACTATTTAAAAAGCACGTTTTCAGTTTTATTTTAAACGGCATTGTGCAACAGTGGCGTTTCTTGAGAATCATCCAGAACACGAATGGATCTTAATACTAGATGGCGACATAGGAGTAATTAATCCTTACCATAGAATAGAAGAATATATCGACCAAAAAGTTGATTTAATATTTTATGAAAGGATTTTTAATTGGGAAATTATGACAGGAGCTATCTTAATAAGGTATTATTATTTATTTGCGAAAATTGAAAAGGCTATTGATCTTTTTTACAGTCTTTTTTTTAACAGCTTGCACTTATGACGTTACACAACAATTTGCCTAAAAGTTTAATTTTTATCTTGTTTTAGAAACACTGAATACTCTAGAGAATTTTTCGCAAACTTGGCAAAGTATTTTTACAAAATTCCAATCTCAACTCTTACTGATAATCATGCACTTCATGTAATTTTTAAGTAATAAAAAAATTGTATAGCAAAAAATTACCTGTCAAGCTCTTTGCGTAATCATATCATGCTAATTAGGAATTCTACACAAAATTGGTTGTTACCAATTTTGTGGGTGTTTCACACCGTAAAATTGTTAGAAAAAATGTTTTCAGGTAGCGTGGTAGGTAGTTTCATAAACAAATTTGACCAAAATTCGACTTTTTGCATCTTCACGCAGTAGGCCAATTAACAAAACTTTGTTAAAATTACATATTTTGAGGTATCTAGATGCCCTTCAGGTTACATTACCTTGGAGGACTGAGGCAAAAAATCAAGTTTTGGTCAAAAAAATTTTCTGCTAAAAAGTGTCGAATGCCACCTGAAACATGTATCAGCTGCTGAAACGTTAAAAAAAGATGGCTTTGAGCGATTTGGGCAAAAACTATATACCACAATCCTGCCCTTTTTTTTACTTTTTATATTAGAAAAACATAATAAGCGCTTTATGTTTACTTGGCTTTCGCCACTTATTTGGTTTGTTGTAATCCCCATTCCTGGCCCTATTATGGTCCAAAACTTTTAATTGTTTTCTCGTAAAAATATCTCGTTTTTTCTGTGTCATCTGTTTTTCTCTTACAGTATTTCTCTAATTGAAAGAGATGTCGGTTTATTTTTTAAAATCTATTATAGTGCATAGTATTCAGGTCGGGGTGGAAGTCACACTTTTGAGTGGTCCCGTTGCACCATCAATAACTTTTCCGAGAAATATGTCATAAGGCGAGTTTGTACTCATTTCAAGCCCTTTTAACGGTGTAGGACTTTTCATTTTTAGATTTGGCGTTTGCTATAAAAAAGTTTCAGAATTTGCCCCATGAAGTTAATGATTGATGGTTTTGTGAAAAAATCTCAAAAGAAAAAATCTAAAAAAATTGTTTTCTTTTGGGTAGGTGTCCAGGTAGGATGGATAGGTGGTCAGGTAGGGTGGGTAGGTAGCCAGGTGGTCTGGTAAGGTACATAGGTGGTCTTGTAGGGTAGCGAAGTGACCATGTAGGATAGGTAGACAGTTAGCGTAGGTAGGTGGCCCGGTTCAGTAGGTAGGTGGCCAGGTAGAGTAGCAGGTAGATCGACCTCAAATTTATCCGATATTTTGATAGAGAAAAGTTCTGAGGCTTTCACTATTGGATTCTATTTATCTCTATACAGTAATTAGGTCGGGAGGGGTTGGGGGCTTAGGTGGTGGTGGTTAGTTGTCCGTCACACTTTTGAGTGGTCCCGTTGTTCCATTTAGAATTTTTTTTTGTACAATATTTTAATTGGTGAGTATGTACTCATTGAAAAAATCTTTCGACAGCGGAGGACCCTTTATTATTAGATTTGGATTTTCATTTTGAAACATTTAAAATTTTGCCCCTTAAAGTTAAGAATTAGAGGTTTTGTGGGAAAATATCAAAAAAATTTTAAATAAAAACTTTTTCTGAATAGGCGCCGATTTTCTGGCGATACCGCCGAGCCTCTTAGCCTTCATGGTGAAACTTATTAGGATATTTTTTTTAGACTAGAGTTCTTGTAAACGCTATTGTTGCCAAATTTATCGCATTTATTCCACTTCATAATTCATTTAAAGGAAAGTACCCGAACTAATAGGATGTTGCCCGAACTACCAAGATAGTACCCCAACCACCAGGATGTGGCCCGAGCCACGTGGATAACCCCCAACCACCAGGATAGGGCCCGAACAACAGTATGGTATGGGGCAGTAACAGTATGGGGCCTGAACCACAATCACCAGGATGGGGATGAAACCACCAGAAAAGTACCCGAGGAGGAGAGTGGTCCGGAAGTTTTAGGCAGGAGGGGTCTACCTAGGAAGAGGGTAGCCAGGAGGAGGTAATAAGGGGGGTATATGATGAATTAATATTTATTAACATTTCGAAGTACGATAGAGGCGCCGATAGGCGCCTGTTCTCCCTAGTGGTATAGCTATTGGACTGACTCCGTCATACTTTTTTTAACTTTGATGTTTAATGGAGCAAACATTTTTCTGAGAACGGTTTCTCGGAAAATACGAATCCGATGTCCGAAAAATGTTTCGGTTTTTATTTATTTATTTATTTTTTCCAAGAAAATTCGATTTTTTCAGGTATTTTTGACTTCGAAAGCCAAAAAAATTAATCATAGAGCGGAAAATTATTTTTTTCGCGTCTAAATTGATCGTGTTCCCTAGGATGTCAGCTTTCGTTAAAAAAACGTCGAAAAACTCGCGTTCTAAGAGGAGTATCTGCCTATTTTATAAAGGCAACTTTTCTTAGAAAATTTCCGTTGTACCTGAAAACCTTTTTTATTTACAAATTTTTGACGCTATTCCACCTTGAGCTATGATGTTATAAACAACCAAACGTTTTCTCAACCTAGATGGCTCTATGGGACTGAGAAATTCTGTCAGGGGTATCTTTTGGCATGTAAGGTTTTTTGATAGGGCACAGAGTGGTGCGCTTCCGTGTAACGTTAAAATAAGATCGATTTTTATATCGGGCCGTGAAACTTGTAATTCTACTAGAAGAAAAAAAAATAAACTGTGCTTTCCTTCCAACCCACCTCTTATTTTCGCTAATTATTCACAAACATAAAATTCAAACATCTGGGACATTAAACGGAAAATAATACATACGGTCCAAACTTTTGGAGCAGTTAAACTATACCCCCAGCCAATTGCACTATAAGTTCGGAACGGAATTTTGTGCTGATTTTTAGTAATGAAATCTTTTTCTAAAAAATATTCCAAACAAATGGTTTGTAGCTTTCCATCCTCTTTGGAATGGTATATTCAGTCTCCCTTTGCGTTGTAAAAGTTGAAGAAAGAAAGAAGGGAGTGAAAAATAATTTATGCAGAGCATTCTCTGTTTTAATTTTGGATGTAATCATAACAAATTAGCAACTAAATTTATGTGGAACCACTTTTCGTCAGTGAAAAAGAGGTTGCGGTAGCGTTGGAGGAAAGGAGAAACTTCGGGCAGCGCTCCATGCGCTTCTCACGGGCGTTGTCGTTGAGAAATTGACCTTCGGAAGTCTTCCTAGACTTCATGTGGAAGGTTTCTTCAGTCATCTTTCGAACAGATTTGCGAGAGATTCCAAGTTCAAAGGCTAGCTTCCTGTTTGAGTCTGATTCGCTGTGGATGTGCCCTGCCTCATGGTCGTTGCAGTAGCAGATTCTGTCAGTAATTACCTGGATATTGTCCTCTGTTGTTGCAGTGACTGAACGGCCGCTTCTGGCCCTGTCCTTATTGCTTCCGGTCTTTTCAAATCGCATGATCGCTTTGCTTACAGTGGAATGTTGAGCAGCCAGGAAATCTCCATCACACCACGTCCTTCTTGGTAAAGCCGCACTATTCCTGCTCGTGAATCACTCATTTTCAATTCACATAATAAGCCAGTTAAAAATCATGAAAAATATGAAAATTATAAAAATTATGAAAATAAATTATTTTCCACCCCCTTCCTTCTTTCCTCAACATTTACCTGAAATATACAACACAAAGGGGAAACTGAATATACCATTCGAAAGAGGATGGAAAGAGCTACAAAACCACATGTTTGGAATATTTTTTCGAAAAAGATTTCATTACTAAAAATCAGCACAAAAATCCGTTCCGAACTCACCAGTTATTTAAAAAAATTATTGGTATAAAAAAATGTTTGAAAAAAATTGCCTTGGTCCACCAAGCTGAATTTGCTGGTGGGGGTAGGATTTAATTGACTGGTGGGGTTTTATCTTTTAATTTAGCCAAACTTTTAATAAAATTACTATTATTTTCTCTCGATCAAACGTACACCTGAGTGAGGTTCCTAAGGTGTACGTTAATCAAAAGTCTGCTGTACTTGGATAGTTCGTCAATTATCGGTCTACTATACTAATTTGTTAACAAAAGTTTTAGTTTCTATTCATGGATTACTTTGCATCAGAGAAATCTAAAAAGTACTGCAATAACATTTATCGGAAATCAAAGTAATTTTTTGCTAATATAAGGCTGTATTATTAAAAAATTTGATAAAAGTGCACCGAATGATAATTAAATTTGGTTTGTTAGAGCATATTGCACAAAAAGTCAAGTTTTTATCAAAAATCTTTTTAAGCTAATTTTTAATCAACATATGCAGAAAGAGCCTTTTATGAACTACACGTCAAGAAATTTTCTTGATTGCAACAGGTCCTGACTTTTTATGAAGCTAGTTTACGTCTTTTTATCATGCTTTTAGTTTAGTTTATAAAAAAATGCTGCAAATTTCAAAAACAACAAAAATGTAAACATTAAATTTTTTCAACTTTTTTGAAGTTCAAAACTTTGTTGTCGTAAAAAGCATTTATAGTTTGTCAGTGACTTTTGAAAGGTTACGGTTATTTTGTGGGCCGCCATTTGGGGGCCAGAACTTTGGGGTAGAGAACATTAAGGGCCAGAAGTTTAAGGGCTGCTGTTTATGGGCCAGAACTTTGGGGTAGAGAACATTAAGGGCCAGAAGTTTAAGGGCTGCTGTTTATGGGCCAGAACTTTGGGGTAGAGAACATTAAGGGCCAGAAGTTTAAGGGCTGCTGTTTATAGGCCAGAACTTTGGGGTAGAGAACATTAAGGGCCAGAAGTTTAAGGGGCTGCTGTTTACGGGCCAGAACTTTGGGGTAGAGAACATTAAGGGCCAGAAGTTTAAGGGGCTTCTGTTTATGGGCCAGAACTTTGAGGGCCAGTTCTATGTTATTTTAGAAAGACTTTAGAAGCAAGATTTTTACACGTTTTTTTTATTTGAATGACCAAAATTCAAATTTTTCCTGATCATTTTTCGAAGAAATGATTTTTTTAATTCAATTAACATGAAACTGAAATTACTGAAATAATAAAAAAAATTCGTGTAACAAATTATTACTTTTTATTACTGTTGGTTGTACAAAGCTCAAATTTCGAAATAATGTTTTTAAAACCACAATTTAAAACACAAATTTGTTATTAACCATAAAGAAAAAAGTATATAAAATACACCAATTTCAGCTATTCTAATACACCAGATTACGAACTCTGTGCTCGTCATAAGTTAGGAAAGAATAAAAAAATTTTTGGCAACAAAATTAAAGTACTTCCAAAAGGAGAAGGATGGGTGCGAGACAGTGGAATTACAGAGACTAAATTCGGACCAAGTGATTTTATGTTCCACGGCTGGAAGCATTCGTAAGTAATTTCTTTATTTTAAAGAGTTAAACTTTGATAACCAATTAGTTTCAGCACAATGAATCAATTAAGTGACGACCCATGGTTATCACCATTTGAAAAAGAAAATTTTAATCTAAGCACATGTAAACCTATAAAAAATGGATATTCGACAGGTTACAACAATTGGGCATATGAGAAAGACTTTATAGAGACTGATAAAAATATAAAAGATATTGTTCAGAGAAGAATTTGGGCGACAGAAAAGCGATACGCAAGACGAATAAAGTTTCTTAACATTGATAATGATACTAGCTAATTCTTTTGTTTTTATTATAAAAGAAAGGTTATAAAAGAAAAAAATCAATTCGTTTAAATAGAACCTTTTAATGCTTATCTGTTTTAAAACACACATTCTCTAATTATACACCAGACCTTATTACCTCAATATTTTGCATTTCCTAGTTTAAGACTCATTTGAAAGAGCTGTAGAAATCGGGCTCAGGGCCTTGAATTCCACAATTTAGAGTCCCGGTGGGGGTGGGGTAGAATTAGAGTTTAGTTGTGTGTGTGTGTTGCGTTGAATTCCACACGAATTTTATTAGCAGAATAGAAATTAGCAAGCAATAGGCGAGAATAGAGAAGAGAGAAGTGATTGAAAAAGTGATCGGCTTGCCCAAGGCCTGCAGAAAAGGGCGGATCAATTGATCCAATACATATACTGATCAGAAAAAGAAGAGCTGATCAACAATTACCTCGAAATTATAATAATTTCTTTTCGGAACTTCTTCATTATCAAGAACGACAGGAACATTCATTGCCGGATTGAAGAAACGACCCACCAACTGAACTTTTTTTTGTCTGAATAAGGCAGGGCTCCCAAGTTTTTTTTCTCAAAAATAAGTACATTTTCAAAAAAAATAAGATTTTTAGCCCAAAAATAAGTACATTTTGAAATTTTGCTTTTTCGTAACTTTATTAGATAACTTATCCTTTAATATCGCCATTTGTCATCAAATTCTTTATTCAATCAGAAAAAACCAACAATAACAACCAATGAATTAGCAACAAACAGTTAAAAGTACTTTTCCCAACTTCTAATCTTGGTTAACAGAACATTGCTTTTCAAAAGATAACTATACATTTGCGGGCAAGAGAAATCGAAATTAACTTCAGTCTGGACCACACTTTTCACTGTATTGACGTGAAGCGAATCTATTTCCTTCGTCCACTGAACACCGCAAAGAAAAAAGATTGGCTCAATGAAAGCATTAGACACCGGAATGGATAATATGGCACTGACCAATAGAAAGATGCCCGGCAGAGAATCCTCGTTGTCGGCAAAAATCTTTATCCACTTTTCCTCAGCTCCGATCGCATTGAACACTTCAGTTGGCACTTGTTTGATCAGAGAGTTAAGTACGGTAACCTGAAATGCACGGAAAAATATGACTCTTTCAAAAATGTTTGGACAACTCATCGAATAAAGAATCCAATTCTGCTATCCGCGGATTGATTTGAGATGCCAACGCTTGAACATCGGCGTAACTAACTTCTGGATTCGACAGCATAATCCACGACATGTTCGATGGCAGATACTCGGAGTGAAACCACTTGGCAACATATTCGTTCACGGTTGAATAAAATTCCTAGAAAACGGTTACTGCAGGGTAGCCCAAATTAACCTCGAAAAGCTAACCTCGAAACTTGACTTCAGAAATTCCACGCGAGTTTGGTCTAGAAGGCGGCCGAGCTTTGTTGACGTTGTAGCTCCGTAAAACGATGACTGTTGATGATAATCTTTGCTTTGAACGAGTTCATTACGTCCACTATCTCCGGAAGAAGTGCCGTCGTGCGCTACAAACAAAAAAATGTGTAAATTTATCTCCAAATTGAAAAACCTTAAAACGGCACAGAAAGTTTAACGTGAATTTACAAACTTCGTCGTTGCAGCAAGTACAATGTGCGTGAAAGTCATCTTTGCCTTTCCTGGTGAAGCGAAACTCCCTAGCGTATTCTGGCTTGAATTGTTGCTTTCGTTTCGGCGCATGCATCTTTGAAACTCTGAAACAAAAATAAACATTTATGTCGTAAATGATTTTGAAAACTGCGAATAAAATAAGAAAACATTTAGTACAACACAAACAAAATTCAAACAAAATTCACTTTAAATTTATTCAAAAAATTGCCCACTTTTTCGTTCTAAGATATTTTGTGCCGAGATGCTGTAAATTTTACGAAAATAAGTACAAATAAGTACATTCGTCGAAAATAAGTACATTTCTTATAAATAAGTACATCTTAAATAAATAAGATTTGGGGTCCTCAAATAAGTACATTTCTTATAAATAAGTACATTTGGGAGCCCTGGAATAAGGTGATCAAAAACGCGATTGAAAAAAAACTGCCTTTCTCGGATTCATGTTAGACTTTATTGATCTTAATTAAATAACAAGAAAACAACAAATAAAATTTAGTCTTAAAACTCCATTACTAGCTCAATAATTACAGTGCTACAGTATTGCAGTATTGATAATTACAAACATAACAAATATTAAAATAAACAAATATTTACATTGAAACTAAAATAAGTGTATTTTTATATTTAAAAAATACACCATTCTGACTCTTTGTAATTGCTATTAAAAATATAAGAGATACGTAATCTATTAAGCTTATCGTCGAACGTTTTCCAATCATTTTCCACATTAACACACGCGTGTTTAATTTTATTTAAATAGCAGTGCCTGTATGTATGACATTTTGAATCAGTCGAATTTTGCCTTACAAAAAATATATTTTTAAGACATTTATTAAATGTAGCTAGCATGCTTGCCCATTTAGGAAGCTTCGGCATCAAACTTAGAATTTTTTCAAAACCAGAAAAATTTTTAAAATTTTTTTCCATTAAATTTGGATTGTGTAAACGCTGCTTTAAATCATTGGCCTAAAAAATTAACATATGTAAAAGGATAAATGACATATCGAACATTAAAATAGTTCATACTTTTTAGTTTGTACTATTTTAGTTAACTGTATCATTTCAATTCAAACAATTTTAAAGCTGTTTTAATAATTAAGGTGAGAAAAAACGAAAAAATCAAAGATACTCAATATTTTTGAATATAAAAAACTCAAAGTTTCCAAGACTTTTATGTGTAACGATTTTACTTGTTGTTTAAATTTTTTTTTCGTTAAACTTTTTTTCTGGTATACAGTCGAATCTCGATATAGTGATCACCTTATATGGTGATCACTCCCACTATAGTGATGACCTAGTTTTGACTTGGTTGGTTTTTAAGGAAACAAAGGAAAGATAAACCTCTCTATAATGATCACTTGCGATTGTCCCAGCAGTCAAAATATCACTCTATATAGTGATCATTGCTAATTTTAAGGCTGAAAGGCTGTTCTAATTTACCGATCCCCCTTGCGTTGAAAATCGTGTTTTTGGCATTGTTATTTTGACTCAACTTTTTAAGACTTCTCTCAGGCAAGTTACCCTTCAATTTGTAGCTCATCTCACTGGCTACAAAATGGGCGGTAACTTGCCTGAGAGAAGTTTTAAAAAATTGAGTCAAAATAACAATGCCAAGAACACGATTTTGAACGCAAGGGGGTCGGTTTATTGGAACATTTACGGAAAGTACACTATCTGGCCTAGCCCAAAAGTGCGTTTTCAGAGTTTCGACATCTTTTAGGCCCTGAAAACAATAGAAAAATGTCGGAAGGATATTTTTCGAAAAGAACTTTTTTTATTGCCTTGGTTTCCCCCTATGGTTTTTAGTTATTTTTCGATTTGGTCATCTCTGTTTAACCCTTCAGAAGCACATGGGGCTTGGAGTTGAGATGTGCGCACACACACACATATCTCAGACATAAATCACTCGAAAGTGACTCTGGATGCATAAATAATGCATGCATATCAGAGTTTCTATATGCGGTAGGCCCCAGTTAACAAAACTATGTTCAATTTCAATATTTTCAGGTTTAATAGAGATGACCAAGGCATTAATGACCAAAAATTACAGCGGAACCAAAACCATCGTTATGTTTTGACTGCTTGATTGAAATATATAGATTTTGATGGAAAGTTTCTCTATAGTGTACGCTCAGTGATTTTCAGATAAACTAAGCGTCTATATAAGGATCACTCTACATAGTGATCACCTGTGGTGGCTCTCCCTTCGGTGATCACTATATCGAGACTCGACTGTACTCTTTTTCAATTTTTATTCATTTTTCTTATTTATTTTCATTGTGTCACTTTTCTGAATACATCACATGCAATAGTATAATGAGCTGACAAAAAATTAGGCAAAGATTTTGAGAAAGGAATATTTAAACAGAATCTAACAGTTTTTGCCAAAAATAGAAAAACTTATCATTCTTTCAATCTTCTTCATTTTTCCGCTATATTTTTTAAATTTGTCAGAAAGAGTCTAAAGCTTAACTTTTGTAAAATATACTAAAAAAAAATTCTGAGTAATTATATTTAAGGAAAACAGGTTTTGTAAAAACTGGTTTTCACTTGACTTTTTACCAGACAAGTCTTGATTGATTCCCAATCCCAGTCACAAAAATATTTTGAATTAAAATATTACAGATAACATTTTTTCCGAATATACAGGGTATCCCAAAAAAACCTGCAATTCTTGTTATAGGCAAATCTTGCGTGAATTTTATTTTGACAAGTGTTTAAAAGTGACAATAGTCACTTTTATTATTTATTTTTATTTTATGTCATTTTTGACCGTTTTCGCTTTTTTACTGTCTGTTTGTGGGTTGTTTGCTCGTTGATTGTTGTTATTCGTGCTTTTGAGGTAATGCCTGTTATCAAAAAGCAAGATCTTCGTGCTGCCTTTGTTCATCTGCTGCAAAGAAGAGCCTCTATCAGTAAAAGGAAGACTCAAGGGAGACATTTTGAATAATCAAATGGAATAAAATAAATAAAATGTCGGATCTCGTTATGCTTAACCTATTTAGAAAAAAGGACACGTTTTTTTTAAACTAGCTAAATCCTTACTTTAAAATCCCGTGCATGTATAATAAACGACTTATCCATAGGCGCTCTTATTTCTTTAAATCCTTTGGTTATAAGACCACCAACATGGATATCGACGCTTTCTGTTAGACTTGGCCTTAGCACCACTTTACCAGCTCCTTCGATGGCTCTGCTGTCATTACTATAAACTAGACCGTTACGCCAGAATTCATAAAGAGTGTCAAACTGCATTGTCATCTTTTCTAAATATAGAGTACCCTGGTTACAGATTTAATAAAACGCTTAGCGTTAGGCTTGACCACAGGGCAACGCTATGTGTTGCTTTATAATTATTAAAAAAGGTAAAGAGCTAAGAGGAAATGGCAGGGACAGCTTAAAATCTTCTAAAGAACCTTTTTTAATATTTTTACGATTAAAGCAAAACTAATGCACCCTTATACTGTTTTAATAGTAAATAAAAAATTGAAAAATATTTTACCTTGATGGGCAATTTTTACGCGTGGGGTATACTCAGGCTCTATAAGCAATTGTTACCTGCAAATTTTTACCCTTGTCGACTACCGCATTTTCTCTATTAATTACCCCCTCTCTGATACTTACCCCCTCTCTAATAGTTACCTCCCATAGGCACCCTATATCTCAGCTGAAAAAATTTATTGTGCAAATCTGTTTTTTGCGTTTTCTTAATCATCACAATCTTAGTTGATTCCACTTTTTAGATTTTAGTTGGGCACCCAAAAATTTCAAAATCGACCTTGAAAATTTTCGATTTTTCAAGGGTTGAAAAATAATTACCCCGGGGTAAATAATAAAGAAAATACGGTATGCTTGTACTTCTATCGCTAGATTCATCTTGTCAACTTCTCTTATATTTAAATTGTTAATTCCACCTGTCGGCTATATTCGAAATTCAATTGGTGAATTTCACCTGTTGACTATACCCATAATTCAATCAAAAGATTTCACCTCCTGACTATACCCATACTTTGATCGGTGGATTTCCCTTGTCGACTATACCTATATGGAATTAAAATTATCCCAGTGGTTCGGATATATCTACGTGATTCAAGTACCATCCTAGTAGTTCAGTACAAAAGAATCAGTACTTATCCGAGCTAAATACTGTTTACCAATTGAAGGCAAGTGTCCTTGAAATCGATCAATCATAATGACAGCGGGGTTGTCATTTTTTGTTAGCAATTTATCAAATAATGTGGGAAGAGGCGAAAAATCGGATGTGACTATCAAATCATCCCAGTCTGGAAAAGCAATATACTCAGCACTTTCTTTAAACTCATAAAGACAATCTTGAAAATTGACAAGTTGATTGTTCCACGTAGTTTCAGTATTGGGATCATAGCCCATAGAATTTAATTGAGGCATCCTTAGACTAGGTCGAAATTGAAGTATCCCAGATTCTTCGTAAATTTTCATCAAATTAAACACTTCAGGATCAACACTTTGAACATAAACAATAACTAGGTCTACCTTGTGAATTTTATATAGTTCCATAGCAGTAAGAAATAAATTCCACAAATCAAAAGCAAATATTCTTCCAGGACAAATTATAAGTTTTCGTTTTTGTGTGTCTGGATAGGACACTTTTAACTTAAAAATACTTTTTTAAACTAAAAAAATTCTACTTCAGTAATGTTCATCGCCCGTATATTTACTCTTACGAGGAAAACATACATGTAGGGTGTTTTAAAACCGTGCAGGGTATTCAAAATTTTCAAAAGCCAGAAATGTACACCAAAATTTTTTGAGCATTTCATAATTACTAAGTTAAGCTTATTGCTTGCTCTGGATTTAGTACAATGTTATCAAAGTTAATTGAAAAATAATAACTTCGAATGTTTTGTTTGTAAAAATTTTTGGACATTTGGAAAAAACTTTAAAAAAATAAGCTTTGCACCAAAGCTAAAACTTTTTCACCCAATTTTTTTTGAGAATTTTTTTTTCATGTAAATAAAGTGTAAATAAAAAGGTCTTTAACTTTTGGGAAAGAAACAACAGTGTGGATGCAAGAAATGCAGAGCTAAAATTTTCAAGAGGGAGACCAAAACAATTTTCTCATCGTTGGCAGGAGCACATATACAGGGTGTATCACAAAGTTGATATTGGATATTAAAATTTGTGAATTAATTTTTTTGCGAAAGTTTTTGCGAAACTAGTATGTTGCATAAAAAAATATTTTTAATATTTTTACTCTTAGGGAACATCCATAAATTATGTCAGAATGACAGGGGGGGTGGGGGGTGGGTTGTTCCCATGCCAATCTGACAAAATCTGACAAGGGGGTTGGGGGGTAGAAGACCTTTTTTCTGACAAGAATGTCAGATTTCTCCGCAAATTTTTCGCTAAATATTTTAAGAATTTAAGCTACATTTCTAAAATTTTAAATTATTTTGTCATATAAAAAATAGATAGATAGATATATTTTAAAACATAGATTTGAAAATAAATATTGAATTTTCCCATCATGGCTCATATTTCAAGTGATATTAAAACTCATATTAACAGCAATATTTTTTATGCACTTGTAACTTAAAAACATGCGATTAACATATAATAAAGGCTTCTGTTATTTTACACTATCATTTTTAAGGTTTTAAACTTCAAAAAAAAATGTGGAGAAATAAATTTTGGGTCACAAAGTTGTGTCAGAAAATTGTCAGATTTCAATAAGGGGGTGGTCAAGCCCATTCTCACATGTTCTAACAGGGGGTGGGGGTTCCCAAAACGGCCTGTCAGTCTGACATAATTTATGGATGTTCCCTTATATGTATAAAGTTAAACCTTTAAGGGAATAATTGCATCTTCGTTGATTCGTAAATCCATTTGATTTTTTTTAAGTGTAAAAAACTCAGATAAATAGCAAGTTAATTTATATGTTGATAATCGGCAAAAAAAATTATCTTTATAGTCAAGAAGATGCACAATTTTACCATTTTGAACAACTGGTTTATTTTTAGTTGTGTAAGTTACGCAGCTTATTCCAATACTAGATAAATTTATACTTTTTTCCATATTGAAAAGCATAACAATATTGTTGTTTTTATTAGCAGATCTTAACAACTTTTAGTTAGCATATTTATTAAAAAAAGTTTCTATTTTTTTCTATTCTTCTCTAGTCTATTCTATTCTAGCAATGTTTGTTTTTATTTATAAAAAAAAAACAAAAAAATTAAATGACAAAAATGACAAAAACATTACATGTGTTTTGCCTAAAAAAAATTTGCAAAATAATATTGTTCCAAAATATAGAGTTTTTTTTAACAAAAGTTATTTTAATCTGTAAATTTTTTTTTAATTAATCCCATTGAAAAAGTTTATGCTTGTTTAAAAGCCCTGAATGTGCGATTGAAGATGTGTTTTTTAATTTTTCAAAATTGCATACCGTAAATGTTTTAATAGAACTCCTCTTCTTTTTCTCATAAAGCCCCCTCCATAGAGTGAATGAAAAATAAACCTCTCTCTAATAGAGCTAATCCCTCTCATCTCCTAAAATCCTAGAATAGCCAGTTCGAGTGGTTTTTTATGCTTTTTTTTACTAAAAATACAGGTTGCTTCAACTTTTTCACCCACATTTATTTTGGCTATAACTTTTTAAATTTGTGCCCAAATTAGTTTTACGACCACTCATTCAAGAGCTCTGAGTATAAAAAAAGTTTGGTTATTATGTCAAATGGTTGTCGAGCTATATTTTTTGTTGAAAAAAAATTACAAAATTCATCACATTATCAAACAAAGAATAATGAAATCAATAAAAACAACAATAGAGATCAGGAAAGTAACTTCAGAAGGACGATTCGTGGTGAAGCTTTATTTTGCATAAACACTAGTTGGTCCAAAGTGCTCTTTGAATAAAAACGTTACTGACAATTTCCAAATTCCGTTACGACAAAAAAAATTTCAAATAAAAAAATTTTGATTTTTTCAAGTTTAAATCTTTTTTTGTCTCGAACGGAATTTGAAAATTAACAGTAACTTTTTAATTCAAAGAGCTTTTTCTTACACGGGAAAGGCACGAGCGCACCGTGGCCTATCAAAGAACCTTATATGTCAAAAGATAGCCGTAAACAGAGCATAAAAATGAACTCAGTTAGCGCAAGAATAAACAAGCAAGATGATTTGTGCGCGTAAAATATTTCTGTTCAAGACAAATTGCGTTAAAAAGTGAATTCACATTTTTTTTCATATTTTCTAAGTGTACGTTATATCGAGAGTCCGTTGTATCGGGTGTCCGTTAAATCGAGGGTGTCGTTTGCCTTATTTAAGGTAAAACCAACCAAACCAAAAAAAGTTGTCCGTTATATCGAGAGTGCGTTGTATCGGGTGTCCGTTATATCGAGGGTGTCGTTTGCCTTATTTAAGGTAAAACCAACCAAAAACCAAAAAATCGAGAGTCCGTTGTATCGGGTGTCCGTTATATCGAGGGTGTCGTTTGCCTTATTTAAGGTAAAACCAACCAAACCAAAAAAAGTTGTCCGTTATATCGAGAGTCCGTTGTATCGGGTGTCCGTTATATCGAGACTCGACTGTATAATGTTCTTTGATAGGCCAGGGTGCGCTCGTACTTTTCCTGTGTTAGAGTAATGCGAGCATAAATCCATAAATCGAAGTCAGAAAGAGTTTTTCACGTAAAACTGTTTTTAAGATTAAAGTCAACCAATATTGTGTTGTATCTTGATAGCAGCATAGAGAGCGGAGGAGAGCGGAATAAACGGCAGTTTGATTCGGAATCCACCATATTTGGAGCAGTGCAGTCCAGAGAGAATTTTAAGCGAGAGACCCAATTTTCGAATTTGATCGGATCAGAGTCATCAGCAGAAGGACTCATAGTCAGGGAAGTTGAGGCACGAAGAGATAGTTCTGTGAGCTGCGAAGCACCACCACCACCATTTTGCTGAAGAAGAGCCACAAGCTGATTGATTGATTCTTGTTGCTGAGCCATTGCTGTCGCTTGCTGAGCCACCATAGCTTTGAGTTCATTTGTATCCATAGCGACTGCGCCAATGTTGTATCTTGATAGCAGATAGAGAAAGCGGAGAGAGAGCGGAATAAACGGCAGCTTTATTCGGACGACACAACGATTACTGAATCTCTCACAAACGAGAGCACAATGGTCTTGACAACGAATCGCAGTCGTGTCAAGACAATAATAGATTTAAACGGGCACACAACATATTGTGATTTAAAAAACGGCTTTTATAGATTCCTTTATATATAGGCAAAGGAGATACCATTAGAAAGCCCAGACAAGAAGCTTTCTAATGAGCATAGAAGAAAATGCTGGGTTGAAAAACACTGCTAACTAGCTTAAAGAAAAAACATTCATTCAACATTCATTCTTCAGTCTTTGTGAAAATTTGGCTATTTGAGGGCATCGCACTCATGTTTGGAGGTCCGATTTTCTGATATTCGTGCTCAGCAGGTCCTAAAACCCTTATAGGGACCGTTATTCCAGTCGAGAATTCACGTGTTAAATAATACAGAATTCTATCAACCACTTCCCAAAATAAGTTTGCAGATATAACAAGGCAAATGGTGACTATTTTGTTTAGCGAGATAAACGTCTAATATACCATTTGAAAGAAGAAGAAAAAAAGGAATAGAAAATAGTTTTAAGCTTTACAGATACAATGCTGAAATCGATAGAACAAAAGGCTTTGAAAATTCTGTATCCCACTTACTTCACACTCGTTAGATGGTAAAATTAAGCATAATGTTGAATTTTAACTTACGTTTTATTGTACAAAAAAACTTTGGTAATAAACAAGTGCTTAAAGAGCACATCTTTAACTGTCGTATTTTTTGCTTCCTTGTTACTATTCTTTTTAGCGTTATCATAATAATGTAAATAATGTAAATAAAGTTTAAAAAAAAGAATTAGAGTAGTTATCAAAACTATTTTTTTTTCAAGAAATTTTTTTCTGGAATAATTTAGTGCCATCACGTATTCGAAAACTTGTAAGCAATTGAATTTTTAAAGTTGACCATGAATATAATTTGAAAACTTATTATTTTTTAAATATGAATGTACTAACAAGAGATTCTCTCGGGGTGTCATTTTCTAAACCCTATAGCACGAACTTTTCCATTGAATATTCTTGTACTTTCTAGCAAAATTTGGCCCTAGATGCAATATTTCTATGAAAAGTAGTACAACAATAAAATCAAAGTTGTGAAATACCAGTGATTCGGGCATCATGGATTTTATTAAAATTTGACTCTACCTGAATATAACCCCCCAAATGATTTTTTTTTAAATGTTGCCAAACACCCTATATCAACCTAAAATCACCTCAGAAGTTCAAAAAAGACATTATTTTTGTGCTCTGGTCAATAAAAAATTGAGTTTTGGGCATTTTGAAATTTCGACCATTTGCCTGTTTTACCATGTTTTGGTCACTGGAGCTGGGCAAAAAGAGCCTCTAAATGCATTTTTGATCAAGAGTCTTGCTCGGAATTATGTCTAAGGTAAGTGAGGTAAGTGTGCCCCTAAAGGGGGCGCAGGGGGCTTGGTTGCTTGGGGTTGAGATGTGCACACCGACATACCTTAGACACAAATCACTCGAAAGTTACTCTGGATGCATAAAAAATGTATGCATACCAGAGTTTCTTCATGCGGTAGGCCCTAGTTAACAAAACTATGTTCAAATTCCATCTTTTTGGGGTCAAGGTACCCTCAACGTCTGATTTACTAAGTTATAATAAACAGAAATCAACTAAAAATACCAAAATTCAAGATTCAAAAAAAATCGACTTTTATAGAAAAAAGTAGGTGAAAACGCCTTTTTTATCGTGTTCAACGAGTAGGAAATGCTTAAAAATGGTTAAAATAGTGTTTTGAAAAAGTTCAAAAAAATTTCATTTGGAGGGGGTGTATCTCGGTAGCGCCGAAATTTTTCTCAATTTTTTCTGTTCACGAAATTCTTTTGTCAGTTGTATGCGTATGGTATTCGAGATACCGCTAGGATCTAGCAGCCATTAAGTAGTAAAGAATTTATATGTTTATACAAATTTTTTTTATAAAATAAAAAAAAGCAAGTCAAATAACACCGTATTTTCCAGGTTGAGTCACGTGAAATGCAATTTTCTTTCACTTATTTTTAAGTAATTTTTATATAAACTTATAAATTTTTTACCACATAAGTGTTTGCTAGATTTCAGCGGTCATTTTAAGTACTAAATGCACACAACTTACAAAATTTTGTGAACAAGAGAAATTGAAAAAAAATCTTGAAGGAAATCCATGATGCCTCTATCACCGGTAATTCACGACATTAATTTCATTATTGTACCACCTTTTGTGGAAATATCAGAATCCAATTTTACTACAAAGTAATGGATGCTTCGTAATCCCAAGATGGGGTCTGAAAAATTACACTTTGGAATGGTCTCATAACTGCCTTAACACCTCCAATGCGGATGGTAACGCATGTTTTTTTGTACAACTTTTCATGATGATTACAAATCCGCGCTTGGTTTTTGTTTTTACATCAGAAATCTTTGTGCTATGACCTTTTTACATTTTCAGGTTTTTGCACTTTGGGTAATTTGCTACTTTTAAGCATAACTTTTATTTACAGGTAACACAATTAACTGCTTAATAGCTCAAAATGTTGCTGATAATCTAAGCTTTTGATTGGTATATGACATGCCAAATACATCAATGCTGCTTGGTGATTAATAATCAAAAATGTTAGAAATGTCCATTTTTGAAAACGTCGATTTTCGCCACTTTTAGCGGTTTAACTTTTTTCTGTTTTGATAACTAGCCGTTTTTTATTCCAGATTTAGATGGATCTATCAAAATGGCGCAAAACGGTAAATTTATTCAAAAAAGCAGCTGTTATATTGATGAGAAAATTGACTTAAAACGTATATACACAATTTATTTGAAAAACGATTTGATTGAAAACTTTTTTTTATAAGCGAGCTATCAAACACTAGGTGAACTGCTGCCCTTTCGGGCGCCTGCGTTATGAAAGCGAAGTTCAGTGTAGTGCAGCACTAGAGTACCAATCAGGCCGTAAACCAATATAGTATAGTATAGTATAAGAGTTTATCAAATTTGCTGTCAAATGTGGCAACGAAAATAGAGTGAAAAACATTGTGTGGAAAAAGGTTTTTTTGCTCAACTGTGAAACTGAAAAAAATGGGTTGAAATTCCTTTGGCCAAACAGCTCGTAAAATGCCAATCACGCGAGGTGGGTTTACGGCCTGATTGGTACTCTAGTGCTGCACTACACTGAACTTCGCTTTCATAACGCAGGCGCCCGAAAGGGCAGCAGTTCACCTAGTGTTTGATAGCTCGCTTATAAAAAAAAAGTTTTCAATCAAATCGTTTTTCAAATAAATTGTGTATATACGTTTTAAGTCAATTTTTAATATAACAGCTGCTTTTTGAATAAATTTACCGTTTTGCGCCATTTTGATAGATCCATCTAAATCTGGAATAAA